>LUCM01000318.1:0-19845 GCA_008360955.1 Fasciolopsis buskii
GACGTGACAACGCGGGATGAGAAAATGTACAGCGAAGTTAGGTAAAGCAGGTGTCTCACGCCGTCGTGGTTGTTGTCAGAAAGACTGATCGACTTGCTGGCTGGAGACACTGAAGGACATGGCAGTGAACCGCGAACAGTGGCGATCGTGTTGTCATTTTTTATCGAATCACAATGACTGAAAACACGTGCGTCTGTACAGTTTGATTGTGTTCCGTGTGTTGGCTGCAGCAGTGTTTTATCTTTTCCTACCTGTGTAGATCCACTCCCTGTTCCCCTTGGTTATTCGCCCTTTTTATAGAATCGTGTAACTCTGGAGAAAGGCAGCGGTCAGTGAGGCTTGCCTTGCTGTTCAACGCTGAAGGATGATGATGGTGGAGATATGATAATTTAGGGAGCTACCTAATCAGTAAATATAAACATAGACATTGTAAAACCTCTTGAAGTATGAAAAAGAATATACCATAGTTAGCCCACCACCTGGACTGTCCAGTAATGGTGGATTTTTAGCGATAAGTACCATATTTTGTTCGTCCTAGCAGGCTCGTAACGTGTCAGTTGAGAGATACACATTATGGGTAAAATGAGATATCAACTAAACTTCTAGCCGATTTGATCCGTAGATGTCTAAATCTTACAGCCTACTACCGAAAAGATTCGCCAGTTCCGGCTGAATCAGAAGAATACAAATTCAAATATTTGTTTTTTTGTGGCGCTGCACAGTGAAGTGTTCACATAGCGATTGTTGCATGAGTTTGGACAATACCTGTAATGCCGTGAGTTCCATAGCTGCTTGGTAGCAGCAAAGCAAAGTTTGATGACACTGAGTGTCCCAACTATTACGCTGGCAAAGAGGGAGCGGATTAAGAATATTCAATAATTACTTTTCGTTTTGAGGCACTTTTATTAAGGATCAGAATTGCTACCAACTATCAACCGGTTATGCCTTCGGACCTGTCTGCTTCTAAAATTGGACTATTAAAACATTTTCCTTCTGATGGTACGACGAAACACTGAGAAGAAACAGACAAAATCTAAGAAACGAACTACCAGTAAACCTTTAAAGCATTGAAGAAGATAAATCTACTATTGCAGATACAGATACTTTGTCTTAGAGAAGCAAAGTTATTGAGCCTTCGACGAAACGCCATAAGAATCGAGCGATGAATGCGGCGGAAGGCGACACTTGCGGAATTTGCGCATGAATGTCAGAGAATGAACAATTAGATACTTGGAAAACCATAAAAATAGGTCGTAACTGGGATACGTACAAAAATAAATCAACGCAATCAGAAACAGAAAACACGCAGTATAGTATAGTATGGTATAGCAAAAGTGGGGCAGACTTTTGGTTTAACTTGTCCCGGAGGAGGACTAGCAGTGCGAAATCAAGGCGGTAACCTAAGGAATCAGAAACCAGTGAGAATCATGAGACTGAAATAGAATCAACTCGAACAAGCACACACACACACACACAAGGGAATACCAGAGCTCGAAAGTTCAGAATAAATTAAATCTCGTTCGGATGTGTGGTTGGAGCCAAAATGGAAGAATGACGGCGTCACCGGTTGTAAAGTGTAGCCTCCATAGTTTTGGCACAGGGTACGCAATACTTTAGAACGTTGGTTTGTGAATGGAAAAAGTAAGAATAAAGGGACCGGAATAAGGAAAATGGAAAGCCCGTATTTCGACCTTATATGTCTATATATATACCATGAAAATTATTGAGAAAGGAACAGCTCAGCGTCAATGAGAGGACAGGATTATGTGCAGTTTAAGAGGGACTTTTAGTTGATCGACTGACCGAAACATTGCAGCGATAGCTTCTAGTGGGAATCGCCGGACGAGGAATTACACCGTCAGTTGTCAGCTTCAATGCAACTGAACTGTCCGGTTGTTGTTGAAGTTGATCGGCAAAATCGTTAGAAGGATCACTACGAATGGGCTCTAAGTGCTTCGGATCCAGTCCCGCGCGACCAGGTCTGGGACGACGAAACTCAGCTGCACCAATGTGCTGAACTGAGCGAACAGTGTGCGTATCAACGGTTTTACGTCTGCTTCCTAGTACGCCCAAACCCGTCATGTTTGCGTTGCGAGGTGTTGTAAAAGAAGATGCTACCGAAGTAGCTCTTTGAAGAGCTGACGTGGTGGGTTCTGCCCCACTGAGCCTGTAATAGTGACAAAAAAAGACCCACTCGAAGGACGTTATATTACCATTACTATTTTCCCGAACAGCACCGCAAGAGTGTAGCCGGAAATTAACGACATAGAACTATAAAATATTTCAAAATTAAAAACCAGAGGTGAATTGTGGGAAGAAATTCTATCAAGCAACAGTAATCTGTCGTGCAAGAATGCAATAAACGATTGATCAAAGGGAAATAAGACTGGAAATCGATTACCTGAGAACGTGATGCAAAGACCGGTGATACTCCCTTAAGTTCACGTAGTTTTGTAAGTCAAGGCCTTTTGGACGTGGCATTACAACGAACTTAGTTGTTTCTAATCCGTGATTTATTTTTCAGTGAAACCATTACAATATGATGCACTCGAAAGAGAAAACGTTATGAGTGAGAACTACAGCGAACAAAGCACGGATAATGAAAAACGGCTTCTGCACTTATTGTCGTTAGTCAGTTAGCATGCATATAACAAACAAAAGAAGTCATAATCAGATCTTATCTGCGTACCGCTGCGTGGCATGAACAGCGCCATCACTTGTGACAATAAATTGGTCAGACCAGCGAGCGAGGAGAACCGAGTGTTTGGTTGACAGCCCATCAATTAGTTCAACATCTGAATCAGTCGTCGTGAGTATAATTAATTTTTATAAAAATATACCCTTAATGAACAAAGAACCAGCATCGAATCGGGAAAATTTACTTAGGTACAAAATTCGACTACCGAATCGAATAAGACGGATCAGAAAGTAACTCATTATCATTCGGAGTGACACCAGTCAGAAGCACAAACGAATACTATTCGCATTCTGGGTCACTGATGATGGGCATCAAAAATACACCGTGTATTATGAAAACGGGCAAAACAAACAACGGACAGCGGCTCGATACTTCCACTCACTTATGACTTGGCTTTTCGGGAACCGCGTGTGACTTCAACGCACGATTTAACAGAGGTCGAATAAATTGAAGAAGACCTGAAGTGAAATGTGACCAGCAACGGGCCGATAACACGAATTTACAGTCAAACGGGCTGCAACATTTCACATAGTCCTGTCATAACAACATGGCACATTACTTCATTCGGAAACTACATACCAATTGAAAGGAGGTCCTGCCGTCGCAAGACCTAACCTACTAATAGATTACGAAGTAACAACACCATAATCGCTAAACACTAAAAAGCAAAGCCGCACTAACGGCTGCCTTCTCTCTACAGTTGTACGTTGCTTGAGAAAGAAATAGTATGTAAGAGGGACACGAAGTGAACCTTTACTGGCGGGCAAAGAATAGAATGCCGTAGTGACCACCATAAGGAATAGTCTAATTATATTGAAGCACTTTTCAAATCATTCTGATTCGACCGAAAATTATAACATGATTGCTACTATTTTGGGGTTCACTGCAACATCCTTCAGTGTTTCCACCCAGGTGGCTGTCGGATCTTTCGGATCCAAAATACGAAGACATGAAATACCTACATTAACTAAGTTAGCCATTCATTTCGCATTCCACGCTGCCACGTCGTCCGTTAACCTCCATGTGATGTCCTCCTCTACGAGGTAGATGAGTATATGCCATACGCCATAGCTAACGACAGAAGTATGTGAACCGGGAGCAATTACTAGAACTCTAATCTATACATTAGTCACTCAGGGACTTCATCCAATTTCAGCGACAGAACGTAGACATTGGTAGTGAATATTCGTGTCATTTCTGGGGTAATTCGGAAGCAATTCGAATAATGACAAGAGCAACTGTGCCAGTTAGAGCCAAAACACTTATTCAACCTGTCTAACTAACTAACAACTACAACCAGAGGACAATAACAAGATTACGGCTCGTGAATGCTAAACTAGTGTTCATCGAACTTTAGCATTACTGAGAACAGGCTCGGTTAGTTCTGCGGCCGTTATCCAACCTAATCGACCGTTTCGGTTTGATGTTTTAATTAAAGTGCAAGGAACATTCTAGCTCCATGATGTTTGGTGATTTGAATTTGGATGCTACATGAAGTCCCACGTTGGTGGGACTTTGATACAACGATAGCGGTCTTGGCATGCAAAACATCCATGACGCTTGGAAAGTGTCCACTTCATGTGTATTATTTGGCCAAGGCTCGGCAGAACCAAACTGGTTTCAGTTGTTGATTTCGCATAATCCGATGCGAAATTCGGCTTGATATGCCGAAAGGAAGTGGCTTAAGGAGAGTCAGTTAGAAGAGAAACAAAAAGTAACTCAAAATGGATGGCACTGTGAGAATCATTTGTCTCACACACGAGCATTTGAGACTAATTGAAAATTCTACCTAAGAGCAAAGAACTAATCCTAGCTAAAAACTAAAACTTACGATCAGAATGTTCCGTGACGTCTTCCAAACCAAGATGCCCTTGGGTGTTCATTTGATCTTCAGTGGACGTGGGCAGGATACCACAATCCGAGGTATATGACATCGGATTGTTTGGATAAGCATCAACAACTGACTGCAGAGGACTAGGAACACGATTGCTTAAAGGCGACTCGCAATGCATTAGGTAGTCAACTGCTTCAGATAATGTGTAATCGGGCGGAGTTTTCGCGAAATTCTGTTTGTCAGAGTCCAGGTTTTCTTGTGTAACTAGGGGTAAACCCCAAGTGAGCCACGGCCAGTGGCGAAATAAATTTTCCAGTACCTAATAAGGTTAAAATTTTCATTAAAGATAGTAGAGAACTGATTCATAAAACAAGTTTTAGGGGAGTAGCGACAAAACTGGATATGAATGTTGCCCCAAGAAGGCAAATCAAGACTCAAATGCACTGGTAAATGACATCTAAAAGTGGGAGTACGTAACGTTCACTGTGTTCGAAGGTGTTGAGTGGATCTCAGTGCAGCTTGGTACGAATTTACTGAATCCGACAAACGTTTTAACTACCGATATGATTATCAGTAGTGAAAATACGATCCTTGCGTTTTCGTAAAATTAGGATCCTGTTAATGCTGATCCCACGATACAGCCGACGATTAGAGGGCATTGTAGGCTTCTATGTGAATACTATCTCCATCAGTGCCTTTCCTTCTTTCAGCTTTCCGAAACCAGTGAATTCAGTGAAACTTGGTGGGACGCAATTTGTATATTGCCAGAATGTAGGAATTGATTGTGTTTCATGCGTCAGAAGGCCTATAGGGTATTCGCCATGACGTGCTTTATACACGAGTGTAGTGCAAGAGATGGGTGCCGCAGCTACTAGGGATTATTACACGGAGGGGAAGGAACTTTGACCTAAAAATTTAGGTGGAGTAGAACCACTGGCAAGTCATATGTGTAGGGCATAGTCGAGGCGATAGACAAGTTTACCAAAGTCTTGGGGAGATGTTTAAACTTCTGGCTATTATTGACTATACTATTTTCCACTTCACTTCGGAATTTATGCCAAAACTATTCTGAATTATGTCGGAACTATTTGAAAGTGCCATCCAATGAGATTTAGTTCGCGATCTGCCTAACATGGGGACATTTGCAAGCACGTACTATGAGATGCACTGATTATCAGTGCATTCCTTTGAAGTGTTTGCAATATTCATCTTCACCTAACAGAAAGCTCGGCTGTCCACAAACGAGGTTCAAAGGAATCTCATCGGGTTGTGGTCGAAAATGGTTGCATGTGACAGTCTTTGGAATGATGTGTTAGGTACTTCTTCGAGTGGCCAAAGCGAGTCCAGCAGACAACCGCTAGGTTGATTTCAATCAAACTAATGGGATAACCACAGAGAATATGGGGGGTAGATTCCAATGACGTGCACGAGAGCGATTCAATTTACAAAGTAAAACCGTCAGATCTTGAGAAAAACCCCTTTGCAGCGCTACTGCGTGCGGCGCGTTTCAAGTATTTAGCTAAGAGTGAACATTTCGGATATTAAAGGCAATGTTGTGTGCTCATTTGCTCAATTTCCTTGGCGTACGGCTACCATGAGGCCAAGTTGGAGTTAAAAAAACGAAAACATTCTGGGATAAAGTTTGTGGACGTCTCGAAGACAAAACATACACGCAGACAACTTTAATGCTACTTGCGTACACCTTTCCTACCCTCTTACGTAACCCCTTCTTCATGTTGCTACAGGTCTTGAAACTACCTCAACTGCTGAAACGGTCTCATATACCCCCCATTGGACGTAGCTAAAATTATTGAAAAGTGTGTTTTCACTCAACGTTGAACCAACCTGAATGTGCCAAAGTATCCCTTCCACAAAGCATGAAGTAGTTACGTGACTCAAATCAGCGCAGTGTGGGCACGTATGTTACCGATTACTCGTTCTGAAGTCGTTACTACCGTATTAACTGAATATTGAGATGGGTGTTAAAGGAAACGCTAGCAAAGCAGGCACCCGATATGCCATTCTGTCGATTAGTAGGCCGATTGACTAGGTGGAAAATTGTATGAGGAGAAATGTGATAGATGTGGTCGCAGATGACGAAGACATCGTGAGTTAGATCACTCAGAGCATGCACCTTTAACATTTGCAGCTGAAGCTTGAGGACCCGTCTAACATTTACTTAACTCGTCACCAACATGTAAACTCCTACTGTCCTCGGACCATGATGCCGTACTCCGAAGGAAACAGGAAATGCTCTTAGATAAATATCTCGCAGTTTGCCCAAAATAAATCCATCCGACTATGACTGCAACGAGGTGGGAGTAGATCCTGGAAAATATGCTCGTCCGCGCTAGGTAGTGGGATTCTTTTCAGCTTGCACATAAACCCGAAATTCGCACTCGTAAAGCCAAAGCTTGTTTATTCCGCTCTATCAATAAATCCTCGAACATCTCCATGCAGTCTCTTCACTGCACGCAACTCAATTATTATTCTGTATTTGCTTCTTCTTAGGAGCGACCATAGATAGGCTAGCACCATGCTCACAAAAAATAGGAACTTTGCTGGCATACCCTTCCGGTGAAGAGCACTGAATAGCACGGGTCGATTCACGGAGACGAAGGCGCCTTTCAAGTCCAGAAAAACTACAATCGCAGAGCGGCGGTGTGTGGCGCGTTTCTAGTATTTGGCGAAGATTGGACATTTGGCAGATGCAACCTCCACCTGGACGAAATCAGGCCTGTTTGACACCAAACCCTATTCAGGGTTTGGTGTCAAACGGCGCTTCATTATTGAAGTTAGCACTTTAGTAACTATCGGAATTAAACTAACCCCACGATGACTGCTACAATCACTCCGTGTGCACTTCGTGAAGATGGGTAGAATCAATGACTCACTTCACGATAGCGGAATACGTTCCTCGTTCCAAATATCACGAAGCAAGAAGCTAAGTGATTTCATCTGGAGTTCTCCGACCAGTTTAAAAAGAACTGGGAGATGTTCGTCGGCACGGGCCAATTCATCCGCTTCAGAAGTCGAATATTTGACTCCATTTCCAATCCCGTTGCGTATCAAGAGACAACTTCCAAAGATTAGCAGCTGCAGACGTCAAACTAAATACCTTAGGGTGCGGCAAGCTAAACTGATCCTTGAAGTGCGCTGCCCAACGGTCCACCCTTTGATGTCTACTATGCATAAGCTCTCTATTCCTATCGCACACGACTTCACTAACCGGAGTTCGCCGCCCGCCGCTGTCGCGCATAAGCTAAAACAATCTTTCACTGATATCTGAAGGGACTGCTACTTCCATCTCTTCGGCTACCTAAACCCACCACTTTTCACGGTCATTCTTAAGGCTCGCTCCTGTGATATCGTGCGTCGCGAGTACCTGTGTCTTGTGCTTCAGTGTGTGCATAGACCAACCAAACCCGGCAACATAACAGAGACCCAGCTGGTGCCTTTGCTCAATTAGACCCAGCGACCCTTGCGAGACCCAGTCCCTTTGGTGAACGCTAGATCTAAGACCACAAGCGAAATCTGCTGCCAAATCCATAGCCCGCCTAATTTGATCCCACTGTTCGTCTACATTGCTGCTCGTCGGAGTTCTTAGTTCCTCGGATAGTTCCCGTTGATAACTGCTGCGAACAGCCGAATCACACAGACGTCCGACAGTCCATCGCGTTTGTGGCCTTCATCGATGACCGTTCAGCTGCAGCAAAAATCGCACTAAAACTAACGCATGGTTCGATTCGACGTACGTGGTTCAGTATGATCTACAGTTCTGGACAGAACCACGCCAACGGTAGCTTACTGCGATATGGTCAATCTGACTCAGAGTACCCGTCGAGTTAGAGCGCCACGTCGCTGTGCAATGCGAACTGTGTCGGAAACTCGTACTAGATAGGAATAGGTTATTGTCTGCACAAAATCGGAGAAGTCTTTTTCCGTTGTCTGTTCGCTGTGCAGGCAAGGCGCATCACCCACCTAAACTGGACTCCGATGCACTAAGTTTTCCAACTTATGTATTAAAATCGCCTGCTACTACTACAATGTTGGAGCGTTTGCTCTTCCGAACAAGCGTGACGAGGTCATTGTAAAACTCGTCTTTCTCCATGGCAGTGCTGCAGTCTGTTGGAGCGTATGCCGAGATAACAAATAAACTGCGCTTAACAGTACTATCCTTCCAGACGTCGACTGATCCTTGCAGTCTCACGGCACAACCGACTGTTGCTTGGATCTAGTGGGAAAGGGCTAATTCAGCCTTCTCACTCAAGACTATTCCTGCACCACGCTGACCCACAGCTTGAGCTGCTTCGTCTCTTGAAGTGTGAAGGAAATATCTTGACGAGACTTTAGGCGCAGTTAGTTGAATTACTCTACTCGAATCCTGAATTCGTTTCACTCACACAGCAAACATCAATCGAAAGTGAGTCTACTGTCAGAGCCAAACACGCCTGTTGACCAGCCTGCATGGAAGTGCGCACATTGAAGGAACCCAGATTCAGAGGCTGACGAGGCTTGAGAAAATGTGAGCTAACAGATTGAAAGCCACCTACTACACTACTTGACAATAAACCGTTACGAGTATCGGACGTGTTATCAATGGAGATACTATGGGTAGGCAGAAGGGGCAAACCGGTTGGGTTGGAGACAGAAGAGACAGGTTGAATAAAAGAGAGGGAACTCTGAGCAGTAGCACACTTATCACTACCCACCCCACCAGCGCTCGATGCAATGGGCAGCGCGGTCCTGATTATCCTATGCGACGACCGATGCAGTATGGAATTATTTGTAGGCGTGTAACTCATGGGGAATAATGGACGGGTGCTGCTAAGGAGTCCAGCCGCTAAGCAGAAGAACGATTAGGATTCTCAACCAAAGCCTTTGGTTCTGACAAGAACCTGACCGCAAGGCAGCGGGGTACAGCTGAGTGGAAGCCGATGTAGTTGGATCCATTTATTTTTTTTCCACTCGTTTTTCGAATTAGGCTGCCAGCTCCCATCAAGCCCCCACCGAGACAGTGCTTTGTTAGGCCTCTGATCATTTACTTTCCAGGCATGATTTGATCTTCAGCTTGGGATGAGCCAACCTGTATTTGTTGCTGGGTCATGGAGGCACGCAAGTCGTCATACTACGTCAAGGTGCAGTCTCGTTGTGACGGGCCAGAAGAGGAGATTAAATGATGCCTTTAGTACCGTTCGGTCTTTTCCTCGAAGTTGTTCCTTTTGCGCTTGGACAAACCGCAAGGCAAATTTGCTCCAGATGAGATAGTGGCCAACTCGCGAATACCAGATCGTGTACGCTGGGGGTCAACAGATATCAACTGCCAATTCGGAGTCAGAACGACGTCTCGTCGAGATTTTTAGTTTCAGGTCAATTCAAATCTACTCAACCCGCTTATCAAATGATTCACCGCAATGTGGCCGCTGATGAATGCTTTAGTTTCCTGGAGCCACAGGTGGCAGCAAGATGACTGATGGAGGCCGAGGAAGGTTTACCAAGGGACACGACAGTCTAGCAAATCAGAGGTGCAATCCCTCTCGGACACTCCATATACTGTATTTTCCGTTGTTTAAGAGCCAAAGTGCATGGAGAATCAATGGTTTTACTATTAAATTGTTATATAAGGGTCATAAAAAGCGGCATTTACCCTCTAAACTACGGAGTCTCTTTTCTATGCAGTGGTAACTTAAAGACAGAGAAGCATTTAGTTGTAAAATGTACGCTACTCGAGCGAGATTTTCGCTATCGAAGCTGAATAATTAACAATTCATTGGAAAGTAGAATTATGAATATTTACCCCATTCAACCTTGGCAAATTAGTGGAATCGCCGAAAAATACCGGTCCGAAGCAAATGGCGATGCATTGATAGGATACCTCATTTAGATGTCGATAAGCAACTACGTCACGGATATGGGCAACCAAGTAGCACAGAGTAGCCCAGCGCCATGTGGCTGGAGTGGGATGAAGGAATCCTTCAGTGGAATCTGGTGATTCACGTAATAGGATCGGAGAGCCAGGTTTGGGTGAGTCCGAAGTCCCGGGAAATCCGACAAGTGTGGTCACATCAGATGATCTTTCAGGGCTACTCGTGGTGCCGGGAATAACGTGACCACTACGGATGCCAAAAGCCTGGTCAAAAAGGTAAAACGCAATATATAATGGAACAATGGGTAATGATGCGTACAGGGAGCAAGTATTTTGTCTTAACAAACGTAGCACTGAAGAACGGTAAAGCCTAGGAGCACCGTTTACCGGTACTTGGAGCATTTCTGGTTGAATGATAGAATGACGGACACCAAACTTCCCGTCAGCTAAGGATGATTGGAGCACAACCTAAGTAGTTAGAAGCGAGCAGAGAAAAAATCACAGTACTTGATTTGCACTTGACGATGGCGCCTGGCTTTCTTTGAAATATTATATTCAGGCAGGTATAAAAACCGCATCGGCTATACATTGGGATCGTAGGAAGTGGGGTCCGGGTTCTGAAATGGTCACTGAGATCAACTGTCGTTTCTGGTGGCTAAGTAGCTTTAAGATGTGGTATTTAAGCATAGATTTGCGATTTTCTGGTTTCCGTTAGTGGTTTATAGTCTTCATTCACTGTTCTCAGATTCATCACCAATATGTCTGCTAAGCGGCTAGGAAAAAGCTTGGGCATTGTCACAAATTTACTTCTGCGCCTCAGGGCTTCGTCACGGTCCGATTTGACGACGGCTTGGCATGTTTTGGTCTTTATTCTTGGGGGCCTAGCAAGACAACTCACAGTTTCTACATCCGAGCACACTAAACAACATGCTTACTGTGTTCGTTAGACGGTGTGATTCGGTTTCTTAGCCTTTCTAAATCAACCACTTCAAACAAGGTACATTTAGTTTGTCCATACAGTTTACAGCTTGTTGCATGGATAATGGTTGACTATCATTTCGGGGCTCATTGATCTGACCAACACTCACGTTCCTATATCTTTCACATTACCTTGATTCTAAAATCAAAATAAGGCGTTGTATTTAGCCAATTAAAGCAAACTTGTTCGCCATTATGCGTTCTCGTTTCAGACGGGTATTTTGCCAGTAGTATAATGGGTGGAGGCTAGAGAACTATAAGCAAAGGCTACAAAAACCGTGTGATACGGCTAAATAACCATAGGTAACATTGTAGGAGACCGGTGTCATTCTCCTGCATTGCAGCCTAGTTCTTCTTCCCGGCGAGATTTCCCATATCGGCCTAACGTAAGCGGGTAGTAACTAAACAGCTGATTACGATGATAAACAGAGCACAAGGAGCTAACACCTGTCACCAGTACAATACAAAAACGTATTCACTTTCCACCTCGCTTCTATACTATTTCCCAACCCCACAATTTCAACAACACTGGAGTTTTACAGAGCCTTGTACTAATATAAATATAAATATATATATATATATATATATATATATATATATATATATATATATATATATATATATATATATATATATACAAACACACATTTGCGTATGACAAGTGAAGAAACATCATGATTCGAAGAAATAATTGTTTGATGAGCACCGTCTTACCTTTAACATTATCTATTTCCACAAAAGCTGATTAGATCGATCGGGTCAATAAAAATCTTTTCAACTATTATCGCGCTTACAGTTGCATTTTCTGGAACTCGACAGAAAAAACTTTAATTTTTGGGATGCAGATTAAACAGTGAGTGTTGGATCTACTCAGGAATTGAAACCGTCGCATGTGCAAGCACAGTAACCGATTCATTGTGCTGATGGGCGCACGACGACTTGAAGGTTTACGAAACAGTCACTTTTTAAAAGGAATCTTCTGGGACATACAAATTAAGGTCCTACACTCCGCAGTAATGTTCAGTCAGGCAGAAATAAAGCTGAAGTTGGAGTGTTACAATCAAAGACATTATTGTGATGACCGGAATATTCTCTAAATTCAGTGACAATATTCATGGTGGTCATTTTCCAAAAGATTCTGGTGAACAACAAGATTGTTTACTTCCCATTTATTGCACACCGTAGAGTACATAATTTCTTATGGAGCCGGCTTAGCAAACAACAAAGGAGACAATAGCTTGTCAGAAAGCCTGAAACAGTTGACCGTTAAAATATACCAACCACGGTTTCTCTCAATCATGCAGAAAGCAATTGCATTTCACTGGGACATCTGGAGTTGAGAGCACACCATCCATTTCCATTCCAACTGCTCCAGCTGAGTGCACGAAGGAAACAGCTGAAAGTGGCACTGACCAGATATTCACTCTCCGACACACCCGAAACGTGCCACACGCACCACCGTCCTATGATCGTAGTCTTTCTGAACTTGAAAGATACTTTCGACTCCGTAGATCGACCAGCACTATTCAGTGCTCTCCACCGGAAGGGCATGCCGACGAATTCCGTGAACCTGTTGCGAGCAGTGCACACGCATACTTCTGGTTGTGCTAGGGTATACGGTGGACTGTCACGTTCATTCGAAACGACTAGCGGCGTTCGACAAGGGTGTCCCATCTCATCATTCCTGTCCAACTTCGTAATGGACGAGGTGATGGAACGTGGTTCAGGAGGTCTCCGGGATGTAGGAGTCCAACTGAGAAATCGAGTGAAGCTATGTGACCTAGCCTACGCAGATGACGTCGTGTGCCTGTTCGAGTCTGCGGATCATGCACAACGGGCACTAGACAGAATCTCGAGATCGGTCCCTCGGTTTGGCGTGTGTTTGGCACCTTTAAAGTGCAAAGTGCAAAAAGTGCTGTTACAGGACTGGACGACAGCAGTGCCGAACTTGATCGTGGATGAAGAGGAACTAACGATCGCGGAGCGTTTTACTTACCTTGGNAACTGTGTCGAACGCTGGTAGCTCGGGAGTGGGGGTAAATACGTGCATATCCAAAGCTTGAGCAGCTTACGCTGGACTGAATTACTTATGGCGTCGGCCTGATATTTCACTGAAGTTGAAACTTCGTGTGCACTGTGTTGCAGTGCGCTCAGTTCTGTTGTACGGATGCCAGACGTGGAGTATGCGTGTGGGCGATGCTCGTCGGCTAGAGGTCTTCGACCACCGATGTCTACCTAGTATGGCTCGGATTGGATGGAATGACCGGGTGAGTAATATTAAGGTTAGGAATCTGGTATTGGGTGCCACTTCTGAGAATAGCTTGTTTCAGCGTATGAAACGTGGTAAACTACGCTGGTTGGGTCACGTGTTGCGTATGACGAACACTCGTCTACCATATCGTGCCCTATTTCGCGTTCCTCCCAGGGAATAGAAGAAGCCGCGTGGAAGTCAACAGATGACGTGACAACGCGGGATGAGAAAATGTACAGCGAAGTTAGGTAAAGCAGGTGTCTCACGCCGTCGTGGTTGTTGTCAGAAAGACTGATCGACTTGCTGGCTGGAGACACTGAAGGACATGGCAGTGAACCGCGAACAGTGGCGATCGTGTTGTCATTTTTTATCGAATCACAATGACTGAAAACACGTGCGTCTGTACAGTTTGATTGTGTTCCGTGTGTTGGCTGCAGCAGTGTTTTATCTTTTCCTACCTGTGTAGATCCACTCCCTGTTCCTTTTGGTTATTCGCCCTTTTTATAGAAACGTGTAACTCTGGGGAAAAGGCAGCGGTCAGTGAGGCTTGTCTTGCTGTTTAACGCCGAAGGACGGTGATGATGATGATGATGACAGCTGGATACGCCACGGCGACTAGCGAAAGAGAAAAAGCAACAGACCAGAGGCGGCTATTTCACAGATGCTTTTACTACGTTGCTATGTTGGATTGACGCGCCACTACCTTCTGCGTCAGGACATTGAGGCAGCAGCTCGAAGTAACTTCATTAGACAGTCGCATGACTTTTGAATTGCCTGGTCAATCGATGGCGCAACAGAAAGAGTAAATGTGGCGCCGTCGGTTTGCTAATAAATCTAGCAACCAAATGGTGCAGTTTTGAAATGCTTCAATATGGTTGGGGATGGGTGACTCAGGCTCTGAGTTGGTCATTCGCCTTGAACGTCTCTCGAAAAGCTTAATTCATACAGCTTCTGGTGAGGAAGCCATACGCACTGTCTTCTCGTGAGGGACGTAATCCCAATTAAGTGCGAGGACGAAGGCCAATGATCAACGCATTTCATCGGGTTGACCGAACAGTAGCAATCAGTCTAGGAGATGGTTAAACCCTGATTCGAAACCAATCGCGGGCAATAGGCGAAGCACATGGTTGCATGCACATTGGCATTCGTGGCGAAGCAGTGTACTGGAAACTCAGGTTTCCTGGTCCCATCCAAAGGGCGCATGAACTGAACAACCATTAACCGGTATCCAGTGAATTGTGTGACTTTTAGATCGTCCTGCCGCCTTGTGGGTTAGACCACTTGGTCAAAGCCCCTAAGTCAATCCTCAACTTTGGTTTGGAAAACCAGCACACAGAGGATTCACGGATTCTGAAGGATCTTCGATGAAGTGGATAAGAGCAAGAGTTAGGATGCATGGTGAGCTTTACACGTTGTTTCTTTTCCTCCCTTCTTTATTGCTCAGTTGCTGTCGCATCTGAAAATGGTGACAATACTATTTACCAAGTATTTTTCTAATGTGAAATTACTCACGATTGGTGCGTGTGTATATAGTAAACCCCCGAAAACTGCGACGTTTTCTCCGTCTGAGAGTTGGCACTGTTTGTGTTCACATTGACGGTGCATAGTGCATGAACAGCTCAAACATTTAATCACGATGTTTTGTGTTTCTATGCATGACTGGCTGTCCTCCGAACTACACAGACTTCAGATTCGTCGGAAGTGTCGGACTCGAGTTTATCTCATTGGAGCTCATCATTGGTGAGTAAGCTACACCGAATCACCTGTTACAAACAGGGCTTTACAGCTGAAAGAGGTACGTGTCACTACTGGGTTAACGGAATCATCAAGTTGCCTGGATTCCCGCTTTTCTTTCTCCTCAGTACAGTTGGTTATTGTATCGTTTTATAATCAAGAATTTACGATAAACGGGACGATAACATTAGACGTGTTCTGTCTGCTGCCCGTAGCCGCTCGTTGCAATATCGTAACAATAACTAAACAGACTGACGATTCCCTGAATTGACCTGCTATCGGGACACTTATTACACCGATCGCTTCATTCAAGTGAGACTTAACCTGAGAAACAAAGCGGTTTCCGATTCAGTCGGGATTATGTAAACAAATGTCCGCACTGTAACAGATTCGAGAACAGGAACACAGGTTTTGTGAGCCTGAAAGCAGCATTCGGAGCAACTATCTGTGTACTACCATTGTCTATCACGGAAGGGTGGCAGAGGATTTCAATTCGCTTTTTAGATCATTCTATGCGAACAGATGAAGCAGAGTTTTGACTTTGACAATTACTCACCAGGATTCACCTTGTTACTGGAACTAAACAATCAGTGTTGTAAGACCCTTCCTCATTGTGGCTTTGGTTTTATTTTGATCACATCCTCGGACTCAAACAAGAAGAGCCCGGAATGTCTTATGTTGCCCCTCCACGTAATTCATAATAATGGCAAGGTAGCATCGTTGATACTCAAATCGGTGCGAAAACCAAAAAAAAGCTGAACATAAACTTTGCAGTTACTATTCCGAGATTTATCTTGTTCTTATCGAACGTGGAATAAAAAGAATGAAACAGTTGCTCGCAAACCAGTTTGGAGGTCCTCTGGTATTTAGTTTCTAAAAAGCTCACATGGTATGGCAAAATCGGTCTTTTTGCTTTGGTTCCATTACTCATTTTTCCCTTGATAAACCCGAAACTTTTAATGGTCACACCTACACACTACTTTATTTGGAAGATTATTCAACGAACTAAATCCGATTACTGCTTATCGGGTCTTTAAAATGAGGTGTTCCACAAGGTGCTGTTCCCTTTCTACATTCTTTTACCATTCATTTTGATGACATGGCGGCTGAAGATGTCGAAACCTACTAACCAATAATCCCCCAGTAAGTTACGTACCATTGAGAATTTTTGGTTCTATTCAACCCCATCTTATTAGAACAAAATCATTCAAATAAAATTCTAATTCTTCTCTGCCGAAATTATGTTGCTCACATTCAGGCACTCGGTCAAACCGTATGTTGATTCTACTCTCGCGCATCCGCTGTGTCATATTCAACACAAATTCTGGTTAGGAAAGAAACAGCCATGAGATAACTTTAATCTAATCTCTATAGCTGAGCGTGTTTACCATTTTCTAATGTATTTGATTTAAATGCCAGTTTTTTTAAACTAGAGAAGTGAATCATATAACGAAATACAGAGCTAAACTAATCTAAGTCCAATAATGATCAGTTGACAGCGGACGAATTATTACCAATAGAATGACGCAACATCAGAAAGAGACGAAAAAGTTGTCTTACATCGCTGGCCAATTTGCGAAGCTTGACGCGGATTGACAGCAAAAGATACGCTAACTGTGAGGGATTGTTCAATTGATGATTATCAACCAACGAAGCCAATGGCTCCCATGTTGCTAAAAAAACACGAAACAGGAAACGGAAAGACATCAAGTGGCTGTACAACCCATGAAAATTGAGAACATGCTTTCTTATAACGTAGGCGACAATGACCGCAAATCAATTCAGTTGTTTTGCCAATTATTAAATCTACACTGCCGAAATCTATCGATTGATGGCAATTCTCAATCCCGACCTACAGGCATGATTGTGTAGAGGCATGAGTTAATTCACAAAAGTTCAAAAATCTTGTTTGATTTTCAACACAAACTTAAAACAACCCCAAAACACAAAAATGCAAAAAGAATGCGATTCTATTATTTCGGAAAACGCCATTCGTTTACATGCATACACGAGTCCTAATGGAACAGAAATTGAAAACTAGTGTTTACGCATCTAACCAAATTTCGGTGCTGTTAAGGAGAGGAAAGCGCGAAAAATGTGTCCTCAATAAGATAGGGTCAGATAGTTCATTTGACAACAAAAACAAAGTGTCGGTAGAACGACAGATCACGCGGAAATTAAGTTATGAAAATTCCAATTATACAATTTGAAAAGCACAGTACTGACTTGTTTTTTTTAACGTACAACCAACCGGTATCAGATGTAAAACGATTCCCCCCTGAACAGTGCATAGAAATAAATCAAAACCGTGCTACTTTTCTGGCAAGAGATGAACAGGCACAACACAATAGAATTAAGGTTATAGTAGCCAAGGGGAAAACAAGTTGGCTTGGTGAGAAATATGCTAATAATGGGGGGAAATCACCTGGAGCAAAAAGGCCAACCGGAAGTCGGCGAAGGAAATGTTTCACCAATCCGCAAAGTGCATTCGGTTCGTGCCAGGCGTCCAGTCTGAGCAGCAAATCAATGTTATTGGGAACCTATTAATGAGGGAATATAAACTCAAGAATAGAATACTGGTAAATCACCGTTGTTTATAGAAGAATCGACCCAAACAAAGCGAAAGCAGTTGTGGGAATGCAACGAAATTTCTAGTTTAAACGACACAAGTATAGGGATATTGGTATAAGGGGAGGCGCAAACCATCAATCAACCTTGCAATCTGACGTTAGCACGAGCAAATTCGGCCCATTACCGATAAGAAAATGCCACACGTAGCTAGACAGTTCTGTGTGTGCGCGCCTCGGTAGATAAGAGACCAGTGGACTGAAGTGAATGGAATTGAACAACTTCAATAAACTACATGGGCAATCATCAAATTTGAGACCACTAGCAGAGAAGCCCGCGACAACGGAATCCCCACAGCCGTAAGTACCATCAATATGATCCTTGAGATAAACGAAAACCCAGTACCCATACATACCAATTTTAAAGAAGTGTGACACCAAAGTAACGAAATTCGATTACGATCTCACGGAAACTGTGCATTTAACTCCAAGAGAACGAAGAGTCTTAAACTTTTATTGCATTCGTCTCTTATTATTATGTAAGCTGCAATTACACAGGGAGCGTTATTTTACTCATAATTATGCGAGTCATACATGTTCATATTTATTTATTCCAAGCTGGTTTGAGTGTTCGTTGTACCGCTTACATCATCGACGTATGTGAACCAAGACCACATGTGCCAACCTCATAGAATCCAGTTCAGATTCGGGTTTTGATAAACGTGGACCTGCTGTTTGGTCTAGCTATTTCATGGGCCGCATTTCATGTCA
Organism: Fasciolopsis buskii; assembly: GCA_008360955.1. NCBI lineage: Eukaryota > Metazoa > Platyhelminthes > Trematoda > Plagiorchiida > Fasciolidae > Fasciolopsis > Fasciolopsis buskii. The sequence continues at coordinate 18,700 of LUCM01000318.1, forward strand.
AAAACCGTATCGATTCTTATAATCCCACTGATTCGCTTAATAATTGTTATGTTCTGCTGCGTTCACTTATTTACCAATGGAGGAAATAACATCATATTCAGGACAAGCTGCTCATTTGAAGGTATGCGTTCACTGGAAAGAAAAAAGCCATTGTGGCCGAAATGTGAACATTTAAACGGTCATTGTTCTGAAAACAACTTAACATGTAACTACGCAACAAATCCAAGTTAAAATCCATGCGCACTTCAGAAACTGACCAGATTAACCACACATACGAATTGTGCAATTGTTCGGTGTCGACCAGGTTTGCGATAGAGTCCAGTTATTTGGAGACCGTGCATTTCCAACCCAAGTACAAGCGCATGCAAGATAACGGGGACACACTGTGAACGGTACCAGATTAAAGAACGTAAGCGACGAGCTGGTTAGTAAAATCAGTGCAACTTTACAGAAAACTATCAACTGAAGATCCCTAGCAAAGCATTTCGAGATAAGTGGACAAGAAAGCTACAGACGATGACGCTGAGTTCGACGGGGGAGGCAAAAGAATCTGTAACTGAGTGAGTGGCAGTAAACTACATGGCAATTTAGTACGTTCATCAAACATTGAAAAAGGTTTCAAGTTTACCCCGATATGTAAGGATACAACAACGTTTAAAAAATCTAAAGAAAATGCGATGCAAATGAGGAAGGGTGGTTTTGGAAAACAATTACGTGCTCAGTGACCTTCCAATAGTCTGGCCAGCTAACATCAGACAGATTTACAGTTTCCAGTGCTGCAGAGTTCGACGTCGGACAAATTCGCTGCAATATACTGAATGTCTGAGGGTTTCATCATCATCACCATTCAGCGTTAAACAGCAAGGAAAAGCCTCACTGACCGCTGCCTTTCCCCAGAGTTACACGTTTATATAAAAAGAGTGAATATCCAACGAAAACAGGGAGTGGACCTACACAGGTAGGAAAAGATAAAACACTGCTGCAGCCAACACACGGAACACAATCTAACTGTACAAACGCACGTGTTTCCAATCATTCTGACTCGATAGAAAATGACAACACGTCGACGGGTCTCTCGGACCCCAACCACGAAGACGTCAGACACCCAATTTACCTAAATTCGTTGTACACTTCCCCATCCCACGT
>LUCM01000319.1:0-27399 GCA_008360955.1 Fasciolopsis buskii
ATGGAGCTCAGGATAAATCGGACATGGCTCAGTTACCGGATTTCAGAATCACGAGGATATCTGTTAATACCAAATATTTTTTTAGATTTTCCGATACTCTTCTCGTAGTTAAATTTTCACGTAAACGAAACGATTCATCATAAAATGTAATAGCGATATTTTTCATTGGGAATATGAATTTCTGGGCTTTAAGTCCACTCCGGTGAACATTTCTGCTAAACTCCCTCATACACTGAACGCTATGGTATTTTAGAAAATTGGCAATCAATAACCGATAAACCGTGGAATTCGAGTGATTTATTTCGGTATCATGTTATTCAATATTGATATACCGTTACGTGAGTGAGTAAATGGATGCGCCAGATCGAAATCGCTGGGCTTCATCATTTGGCAGTGTGATTGATTAGGTGCATTTTTGTATGCACACTCGAATGTTTAAAAACGGCCATGAATTAAAGATTTCGTTTGGTTTACTTTTGGAAGGATCACAGAAAACTGTTCAGTTTAATTGTTAACAATTTTTGATGGTGTTTCTAAGTTTTGTTTGGATTGGATGTTGGTTTGCGTAAAAACGTCAATCTGGTCAATGTGGGGATCAGTTCGGAAAACATTTCGAGATTGGAGCAATACAGAATGTCATCACTGGAAGATCAGGCAAAAAACCGAGGTCGTGGCAAATGGAATTGTAGATAGATGTGTGAGTTACAACGGCGCCCGCGATGCGCACTATTGATGTATCTAAACGCTAAGCAATGTGCTAAACATTACTTCCGTTAAACTGCTGGCAACCATGAGTAATCTTAACTGATGCGTCTCCTTGACTCCACCTTTGATCTACGCTCCTCGATGGGTTGTTACACCGTTGCAGCTCTTGATCACGCAACCAAGAGTTTCCTCCGGATTTTTCGAGAAACTACTCACACCCCGATTCCCTCCGCACCTCCTGTGCACACCGGTGGTATCACGTTATTGCGAAGCGCTGTCAGAACCGCCGCTCTGGCCGGCGCACAGCGGGAGGGCAGCTCAGCTAAATAGGTGTGCGAGCGCATCTAGGTCGGCAAATCACACCTCCTGCGCTCACCCGCAACGGTGGCCAGCACTCGGTCCGCATCACTCAAGAGCGCTGTTGTGGTAAACAGTCCCTGGTTTCAATGTTCACGTGCACTCTTCTCTACTGGTTTTCTCCTGTTCCTTCTGAAGGTCGTCACTGTCCAAACTTTGCAAAATGAACTCATGAGGACATCTTTATTGACATATCTTATGCGCTGACTTTCAGGATGTCTCACCATCCCTCCCCTCAGTGGCTGAGGCATATCATCTCTCGTGAACCCTCGTTGCGGTCCGCCAATTTAACAACGGAGTATTGCCTCCGGGAAATGCCCTTCACAAGAGTATGCCTGAAATTGCCTCAGCTGTATTCGTTTCTTCAACAGCTAGCCCACAAATGCTTCTTATTTTCTGACGCAGTCCCTACCATCAAAACCAGATGAAATCTATGGAATCATAAACGCTGACATCGAAACTCCTGAAGTTAATAAAGACATGCAAATACATAATTTCCACTAGGTGCAGCCATCCCAACTTTCCACAGCTATCCATGCTATCAGCGTCTCAAAAACTTTCTGTTCTCCAGACCATGCATTAAACACAAAATAGCTTTTAATTTCTCTTTCATTGTTCTTGCGCATTTTCCCCTTCACGCTTCATCTACTCTGCCTAACCCAATTACACTCTTCTTTACCAAGCGTGTTTCTCGCCAGGCAAAGTGGTTTTCTCGTGTGGCTGCTAGGTGCACATTGTAGAGTAAAAGATAAGCAACAGAGCTGGTCAAACGGTGATAACAAGAAGTCCTCATCAAACTCAAATCTCCCTCGCGATTATTCCTTACCGTTTTCACACTTATCATACAAATATGACTAGTATGTGCACGGATTTTGTTTTATACATTCCCGCACGTTGCGCTTGATCGCGCTTTTTTTTCTTTTTTCGTCACCGTCATCTCTCATTGAGATCGCGCGCACCTCTTTCAACTGGGCACAGGGCTTTGCAGCACTAAACAAGTACAAATCCAGAGAACCTAACAGTATCCAAAAGGAAACTGTCCGAGCCATTGTCGGTGATATTTGCAAGCATATAACGGGTTTCTGTCGTGCTAAAAGAAAGTCCGGCGGAATAGAAAATGTCCCAATCTAAACACTTTCTTCTGCATGCATTCAACAATTAGACCATTTCAAGCGAGAAATTCGGCATAACCTGTTACCTCATTCTACATAACATTCATCAAGTCTCGTTCTTTGGTTTGCACGCGCCATAACCCTCAGCTGGAATACCTCCAGACTGCTATCTTTCCCTCTTTCCGTTCCGGTTATTTGCGTTTGCACTCGTGCCTCGCCAAGAGTCTACCACTCAGTTTCTGGCCCCATCCTAGCCCGTCTCAACACACCGTGAAAACAAGCTGACCCAAGGCTTGGATCAACTATGCCAGGACGGATAAATACGATTTGCTCCACGGCCGCGGTGAAGTGGACATTGCTTCTAACCCTCATGAATCACCAACGTTGCAAATCTGCCAAAGTATCAAGGCCACATAAAGTGACCCACAAAGCCTGTGGCTCTTTGAGCAGACAAGCCCTCCCGATCGCACAGATATACTGCTAGAACTGCCCGCCCGTGTTCAACATTCCCACCACGTTGACATCAAATTGCCACGAAGGCACCCACACTTAGATCCCTGTTCCAGATGCCGCTATCATTGTATACCGCGAAAATCACCCAAATCATCGCCTCGGCAATTGCGGCTATCAGTATGCCTATAATCCCTATCAACTAAGCCCGCAAACGCAAACAAAGGAGCAGAGAAACCCGTTTTTGTTTCACACTGGCTTACCAGCGTTAAATATATCTTATTCAACGCATATCACATCAATCCTCACTCCTCAATGCCGACGACATTTTCATTATTCATATCTTTGAATAATGATTAGCCAGTGGTCTTCGTCCCTCCGAATCTTCAAAAGGCTTTTGACTACTCCAGGATCCATGGTAAGAGGGTCGACGTACTTTTTTATATCGATTATAATCGTTAGTGACTAAACTTCCACGTTGAAAAGTCGCTCCTGTGAAGCTAAAACAGAATAGTTATGGAAATGGTCTGAATATATTATTGGGCATTTTTCGGAAATTAAGAAAATGTTATTCTGAATGAGGTGATCATTGTTTTGACAGGTTTTTACCTTGCACTCAAGGTCTTCGGAGACTTTCTTCATGACATTTTTAACATTCATGTCCACTCTATAGACCCGTAAAATCCGAATATTTCAGACACCACCATAGTCCAGTTGAACACCGCACCTGCGGCACGCATCGTCGGTGCATATAAACACCTTGTTCCTCTTGATATGCCATTTTTGCTATTTCTTCTCATTTTGTGCTCAAAGTATTCATCTGCTTGTTCAATGTGACTCGCAATACCCCTGTAACCTTTGATCATGCAACCGAGAAGTGTACGAAGTCAAGAACAGCTCATGCCCAGCGACTCCCTTGGTGCTTCTGGATAAAACAACTCGCCACAAGTGAAAGCAATGCGGTGGAGATCTGTAACTTAGAATATAATAATAATAATAATGTATATTTCTCGATTTGCGAGAGGCATGCGCAAGGCAAGATTAAGTTTTTATATAGATGATGCACAGAAAATACGAACAATATAAATCGAGGAAAGAGGGGGTGAGAGCCACCTTATGCAATTTGACAGATTTGTTTGTTTCTGTATATTTCTCGACATACAAGAATCATGCGCAAGACAAGATCACAATTGGGCAAAGAAGGCAGGGTGCAGACACGGAAAACAGAAACCAAACATGCAATGCAATGTGGTTTCGCTGGCAAGATCACAAAAAGCAATGTGATTTCCTGAGCACGAGTTTCGAGTTTTAACTCAAAGCTAGATAATGGTTCGCAAAGATTTTTCTGTAGCTGATTACCAGTCCTGCACTGCGAATAATACCATGTTTTAATGCACCAAAGGTGCTTATCGCGAGCGCAAAATATGGCTGAAGTGCATAGTAGTCCTTGGCTCCGTCAGTCATTTTCCGCTAGGCCATAGACGGCTAGTTTTCGGCATCAATGAAGTAGCCAAGAAATTGATAAGGTAGTGCCTCAGAAACCGCGAATTCGCGGTTTGGGTGGATAACACCTAACCGGTATAGATAGAGTCCTCATAAAAGTAACAGAGCTCTCTCGTCGAACCGCTTCTCCTTTTATTTATAAATGACTTCGTTTAAGAACTGGAAACCCATGCATCATCTTTGCAAGCGGTCTCAAGGTAGTGCAGGATATACCCCAGAATTTAGTTGAAGTCAGAAGACGGCCGGCTACGTGGGATAAACCACTAATTCCTGACAAGTGTTGCCTGAAGACTGCAGGCTTGAGCCAGGCCGGAAAATACTTTTGTAGTGAGTCTCAGAAATCAAGTGCCGGGAGTTATCGCCATGCATAATCTTTAGCCCTCTGGGCAGCAACAGGCAAAGGCCTAGAGAATTGCTGGCCAGAATTTGCTTGGCGATATCTTGTAAACAAAGGGCGACACTTCTGCCCTCGCACAATTTACAAATGCGTCCTCTCATTGAGTACCGTTTACACCCTTGGACCCCGTACTGCTGCGGGGATTTAAAGTGCATAGAGAAGGTCGTTGGGCATCGAGGAAAGAATTGTGCATAAGGGCTGTAAGAAGTGGGTTTCTGCTCCATGAAACTTAGACGAGAAATAGGTTTGAAATGAATAACAGGCGTAGGGCAAGCAAACTTTTGACGTTTGATCCCATGTGTTGCACAGGTGCATACAGCCTGAAGATACAGAGGTTTCGATGCCTCTATTTTTCCGCCGTCATTTTAGTATGACGTGCAGCTATGCTTAAATGTATGGGAAACACCGTTTGAAACATTGCCCCCAAGAAAATGAAAAAACCTAAATCCCGCCTGATGTTGGAACTCGAGTAATTTCGCGGACCACTTAGTAACGCAGACCCCCTTTTGAACATTGCGGACACACTGGAACCTGACGAACTAAATTGAACTAACTTATATAACGACCCATCTCCTTCCCAGAGCAACCGTTTCTTAATGAGTGTCTAACTGTCAAGGCCCAAAGAAATACGGAATGCACCTAAAAATTGACGCGGTCAAATCTGGTTGTAAAACTTGCCCAGAGAATAACTATTCGAGGTAGTTAAAACGTTGATGAATTGCATCTAACAACAACGCTCTGCCAATAATGTTATATTCCCAATATAAATTGAATTGGATTGAATTGCCCTAACAAAAATAAAAGAAATATTTCCCATTGCAAATTGAGCAAAAGCTTTATCTTCGAACACATATCTCAGAATCTGAAGCCCCAGTCAAGGCTGAGCCCTAACTAAAATAGATTGATGGATTAGGGATCTTGTTCTGTAACTTTCTTATGATTCTAAGAAGAAACAACTCGCATACCAAATAAAGGCATGCTGGTAGGGAGTTTGAGTTGGTGAATTACCACTCAATTTTGCTGAAGTTTCAAGCCCTCAGCAAGGGTGGTAGTTTACTGAACTCGGTAACTGAATTTTTTAATCGTAATACTTGTTACGTCCGAATCGGAATGGCTAGGCCGGACAAATTTGTGGTCACCGGTGGAGTACACGTGGGCTTCGTACTCGGGCAAGTGCTCTCAAATGCTTTAGCTCTGATTCTGCGGCGGTGGGGTCCTCTGGACTGGATGCTGTGTGGTGGAAAAGCCCTAAGAATTTATCTTGGTAAGAACGTGCGATCAACCATTTAACGCAGGAAAAACCTACGTCCGTTCAAGGAACCCAAAAAACTTAATTATGCACTACGATGTTCTTTTTGCGAAAAGGGCAATAAACAAGGTAAACAACTTTTGAATTCAATTAAAGTTGGATATCGACTGGAATGGCTAGCGTGATGCGGTTGCAAAGAAAGCCAGGGGAAGGGTTTTTAGGATGAGACCAGCGCTGTTGCGCTGATATGCGAAGAACATCAATCTCATCTACTGAGGTTTCATTGAGCTTCCTTTAAAATACTCTATTCGGTGGTTCTCCACTATTACAAAATGGCAAGGACCATTTAGATAAGGTCCAACATCTACCCATATGCAGGGTGGGTGAAGGACATGCCTGCGAACATAGATTGACCGGCTTGTATCTGCTTACACCGGGGAGCCAAAGGAGTCTGATACCTGACTCATTCGTGCAAGATAGCCAAAGCTTTGAGCCAAATTTGTCCCAGGACCGTTCTGCAAAAGGTGCTAGACTTGAGAACCAAAGAAATGGAAATGATCCAGTCATGCGTCGCACTTGACTGGCAGCCACAGCGTATTTTTCCATTGACGAGACAGGGAATGTGTGGTATGTTGTCTAGAACTAACGCTGAGACAAGTACTATCAAGAAATTAATCGTAATCGGGATAAAAATAACTAACACGCTTCTGTTCTGCGGATGCATGCCTTACTTTTGACAAGGCATGCCAGTTTGGAGTGCACCAGTTACCTCGCCCCAGCGTACAGATGAGAATTGTATCCTATACCGTTTCTTTAAAACAGAAACCTGGTCGATGTAATGACAAGGAAAATGCGAAGAAAGTAGCGTTCGCATATGCGGACATCACATTTTGGGCCTACCACGGGAAGAATTTCGGACGCTCGTTTGCAGTTTTGATCCAGTTTTGTCTTATGCAATTGAAATGGACTTGACTGGATTTGGCTTTTTGATGGCCTGACCCATTTCAGAAGATTTTCCAACTTTTCGAAACTCTTTGGAAGGCAAAACTCGTCGGACATCCCAAAATTCATCGTCTTTAACGCCTGTCGATACCGCTGAGGAATTTATCTTGATTTCTCACTCTTCGATATCGCCTCTCGATACGAAAATGATTTTAGCTCGTTGGAATCACCGGTGTTTCCGGAAAATCTAAAAGACTCTCTTTATACGAAAGTAGGTCAATAACTTAAACTCTGTTTGTCGCCATCTTCATCTCTGACACTCGGTGCCCCATACATTCTCTGCAACCATAGTGTCCCAAATGGTTCTTTTCGTCTCTTCGTGACGGTCTCTGCCAACTATGCCCCCGGCCCCAAATATTTCTAATGCTTCAACAGTGTGATTTCCCACTCTCGAATGCAATCCAAAATTTCTATACCGTGAACTTGGTCAGTCAGTAGTGCATCTCTGCATTTTCTAGCTCATTCCTTATACTTATCTGCTTCCGTTTTCAATTGCCCTTCCTCCGAAAATACTGAAGCCCCTATACCTACTCATGTGCACGGGCGACTCAAATGCTGGATCAACCAATCCACCTATGCATACACACCCAAAACCTACCTGATTTCTGAAAACGTCAGAAGCCACCCATATTTAGGGTTGAAATATACGCGCTAGCACTTTCCTCTCCTGAGTCGCTCGCTCGCTTGATCTCATCTTAATCCGCAGCTGGCGACAAAGCCAGACCGCCGCTCGTCCTTTTCCTTTCCAGATAGTTCAACTCTGCTCGGATGTAAACAATTGCTTCACACTCAGGCGACCGTAGTTTTGGCTCACCTGGGATTATCTATTCCTGGGAGCCTGGTGCCCAGCTTTGCAATACTACACCAAATTCACATTCCACGATTCACCTCCCGAGAACACAGGCGTTATCAACATAACGCGTGGTGCGGTCAGATCCACCTATTTGGCCGGCGTACACCTTGCCGGCAGCCAGACTGCAGCGGTGTGCGGTTGCAGCCAGGTTGATGGTACCTGCATTGTACTTCAACACATTTCTCTCGTGCTCTTATTGTCGACGATTCACTACGTTCCGAACTCAATCCATTGTTGACTTTGTTTACGATATATTCCACTAAGCTCTACGCTGCTGGCATTATGGCGGTAATCAAATGTACCAAGGCCTACTATAGGCTGGGACCTGGTGGTATCCCACCTTTCCTATTTCGCACTACCGGTCAAGATCTTCCTCTGATCCCTTTAAAATGTTCTCGATCTCCATTTCTCAGGCTACCTCTCTGTCACAGTGGATGACATTACCGGCTGTTCCACACAACAAAAGCGTTCTCTGCATGACTAGAATAACTTTCGACCCCTTACCCGCACTCCAAGTCTAAGTAAATAGTGCAAGTTTCTCGATTTCCGAGAGGCATGCACAAGGAAACATCAAATTTCTACAAGGGTGGCGCATGGAAAAGCGAAAAATAAAAACCCGAAATGAAAAGGCAAAGACTCTATGCCCCATGATCAGAACCCACAATGTAACAGGCGAGCAAGGAGTTTTTAGCTTTAACTCAAACCCAAGCAGCCATTTGCCAACACTGCCTGGGTTCTTCTTTAGTAGTGCACCGTCAGCTATTGCGGGTTCAAATGCGACGAAGGTGCGTGTCGCCAGTAGAAAATTTAGCTGTTTAGGAATAGCGGAAGCCGCCATATGGCAGGGATCTTCAAACATCGAGAGGAGTATATCATGAACAGAGAAATTAAACTGAAGATATGAAGATCAATATGAATGTGATAGGGATAGAATAGTGGTAATCGAAAGCACTGAAGAGTAAATATAATGCTGAACACGAAACAGCGGCGAACATTCAAGATTGCGCCAGACTGTTCGGTGATGACGTTTCGTGGAGACTTGTGGATGGACAAATAATGGAATTCGCAAGAATGTTCGCTGACCTCATGCGGCTTGGAGTAAACTGGAATGAGAAGTGTAACGGGGAGAGAACGAGTTCGTGTAAGAATTTTTGCCAGTCCTTGAATACATTAGCCATGAACTAGCTGCATGTTGTCTTTCTTTGATGTCGGAGGTTTTGGAGTTCTTTGGTAGTAGGGTTCTGGGTGTTGTTGGTTTGCTCGATTTTCCAATACCAATGATAGCAACGTTTTGGCCAGCAGTAATGGTTTTTCTGAGTTGAGGTACCTAGAGTGGCCACTGACGTGGTTTGGTTTTTCTTTGGGTTCAGCAAACTGGTATTGGGGCGTCAGATCTGGATAGCGTCTTCATGGCGGGGATAAATAACCAGCGCACACGATGAGTTGGAGCTTTGCGCGACAAGGTCTGCGTTGCATCTGCACCTTCTGCTAGCCGGTGCACAGGTACTTTGGCCATTGTTGAGCCTGGGCAATAGCCGGAGACGGGGACATAGGACAGTCCTAAATTTGTTCACTCAGTTAGCGTGGTGAGTAAAAAACCAAAATAGGGACAAAAGTAAGTTTTTTGCAAACATCTAGGTGTCCAGACGACTTCCCTGAAATGAGCAGAAAGAAGCAGTCTTTCGGTCACTATTTTTGCTGCAACCTCCCTACATGGTTACTCTCTATAAAGTGCATAGCTCAGTCAGTCCTAAACTGCATGTTTCTCATTATTGCGTCATTTTGTCGCATCTGCTTTGGGCGCATGCTCTCCACACCAACGATGAATAATATCTGGCAGTATCCGAATTGCTTAGTGTTTTAAACTAATTTATCTACCAGTCCGATCGTGTCTGATGAACCACTGCAGTGCAGCAAAACAGCCAATAACGAAACGGAACTGCTGCGCAAACCACATGGACAATTGAATATCTTTCGATATCTTCAAGGATGCCGACACCAGTGGTCCGATGAGACGGCTAGCAAAATGGTTAGCGAGAGTAAGTCGCAATTTATTTGTTTATGAAACTCGTCTTACCTGTGGGAACTTTCAACGGCTTTTCTGAGTCCTGACTGCCTGAGAATTACATCACTGAAACGGGTTGTGAATGGCAGAGTGGGCTGACTACCAGGACAGTAGTTGAGGTGGCAAGTCATAAATACTTGAAAAAGAAAAATCCTGATAATGCTGGGATCACCAATTTTTGTTTTACCAGGGTATCATACAGCAGTTTCAGTTAATATGCGTGAATAATTAAGAAAAGGAGACTACGGCAGTCGTCAGCTTACGTGCTAGGTGTGCGTTCGGAGTAGAAGTATAGGTAATAAACCGGAGGGGCTTGTGCTGAAGTATAAGTAGAAGACCCGATGCGCCACTTCCCCAGATCGTCCAAAAACAGCCGGATGCTTATCCACCGAAAAAGGCGGTGAGGTTTGCCCTTGGACAGGGTAATGTCTGGGTTGGTGGTATGCATATCCATTGTGGAAGGTGATCCATGCTTTCGCGGCCCGAATTTGCTTTAGGTTCTGGGTTCAAATTGATCCCGGCGAAATCTTTTTCCTAACAGAGGAATGATTGAGCCCATATGGGTACGTTTCGTAGTTCTTTCGCCTGGCTTTAATCTTCCGCATTGTTTTTTCCCAACCTCTGGGGGTAGTTTGCCTCCTACCACGTTTGGAGATGCTGAGGTAGACATGCCGTGGTCATTTGAAGTTTCGCAAGTAAGAAATGCGCGAAACCAAAGCATGGATAAGAAAGCACACGGAGGATGGTGGCCAATGTCGTAGAGCACAAACCTGTAAAAATGACGTCAAAATCTTCGGCGCCGCAACTTCCTTCCTTTATGAATGCTGTCTGAATGCTGCTAATGAGGATCGGTCTTTGCGTGAGCAAATCAGGTCGCTAGTGAGACGTGAAAATCTGAAAAAATGAAAACGGGCTGGTTATTTAAGGGAAAGAGTCTATCAGTTTCCAGTTGGCAGCTGAGTGGGGATAAAGAATTATGGGTAGGAAGAGTAAAAAATACCTCCAAATTGCCCGCGGATGAAACGACTACAAAGAGAGATAATAATTCCAGTAATACCTAGCAGAGAGGAGGGATCCTTCATGTTGTCAGTATAGGTAAATGGTAGGTGAATCTATGAAAAATGGATCCTTAGATGAAAAAACCGATATTAAATTAAATTTATTGTGGTAATATCTTTCATATAATTCACCATCGTTTTGTCATCACGCACCACAATAATATGTGGTGCTTTCGGCGGAGATCTCAGTTTTGGAGGCTTTACCGTAGTAAATGCTAAAATACTAAACCAAATTCTTGCGCCCGAGTTTCTGAATTTTAAGTGTTGCACATACGAATAAGGGTTCGCACATTCAGTAGCTTGCAGATTTCTCTTTTGTAGGCGATTCTAGAAGAGGATACGAGACGTAACTGTTTGGTGAGGGAATTACAGAGTTTGGATTATTTAACCATAAAATATTTGCTCTGAAGTCTTTTCTGGCTATGTCAGCTGTGGCGAAAAGTTTGTTGTTTAGGAGGAAGTAGAGTGTTTGATCTCTGAACAGATGGGCTGAAATGCAATTGTTGCCATTGATGAGATTATTGAAGAATATTAAGTTTGCTTTCGCAAGCCGAAGCCACAGAGATTCAAGATTCAGCCCTAAACATCGTTCTTCGAAACTTAGGTTTGATGAAATGCCGCTTTGTAAATGCACGCTGAACGTTTTCGCCTGCAATTCTGTCGCGCAGTCTCAAGTTGAAGCGGAGAATAATACTCTAGAAAGGGTCTGAAGTGTGTCTTGGAATGGGTTTATTCACTCTCGTGCAGCTTAAAAGTTCTCCTTGGCCACTCATTTATTTTAATGGGTTTCACAACTTGAGAAAGTGCGCGGACTGAAAATTTGAAGCTGCATGAGTAGTTTAGACCCAAGTCACGAACGTTGTTGCTGATGGGGATCATGTGGCCAATAATATTTAGCCTCCCTGTGGATAAAGTGCCCTTGCGCACGGGACATAGCAATTTTCGAATAAGAACTTCATCGCCCATTCGTTTTCCCAAGTAATAATAAGAATGTATATTTCTCGATTTGTGAGGGACATACACAAGGCTCTCAAATGCATTTCTGGATGAAAGATATGACGTGAAGCATGAAAAGAAAGCGCTGGTGAATCCCATATTATTTGACCTTGTTTATCAGCCTGCGATGGGATAATATCAAAATGTTTTGGTAAATCCAAATAGACCATCACCATTGACTCATCTTCCAAAGGTCTAGCAAAGCCTCGACAGTATCCTTCCATCTTCCCTAAGATTTTATCCGCTTTTTAATTCTGCTAAACGCCGCTAATTTATCCACTTTGCACGACGATCCGTTTGGCTTGGACCAATTCCATCCATTTATTGTATCACCGGTGCCCTTTATCTGTCCAGCTTAAAGCTTAGGTCCATTGTGCAACACTATTTGCGTCAGGGAACTCCGGTCATGTTTAAAAACGTGCAGCTGACGTTTATCAAAGTTTTGCTCCAGCCATACGCCCAATTAGTGCACAAAACTTAAACTGACTTGTTGTCCGCTGCTCACGATCAGTTTCAGAGAACCCTGCATAATCTTGCAAAAATATTTGGATTTTTGATTTCAGACTGGCGAGCCTATACATTGCGCATGAGGTTGTAGGGTATAATCCAGCCTCCAAGTATGCTTCCCGAGGAATCCAATGCATCAAACATCATTAGTCAGAGCTGGAACGGTAAGTTTTAGGTGTGTCTCTTGAATTTGGCGATTCACTTGAAAGTTTGCCATTTAAACCAAAAGAATAGCAGCAGCGTTGAAAGCGACAAACACTAGAAAACAATACACCAACCTGCAGGCTGGAGTGCCTAGAAGGCAAGTCTTTTTCGGTAAGCCCCGAAGTGAACCGAAAGACAGCAATAAAATAAAGAGAAGAAGGATGAGAAAGATAAATGAAAACACAAAGGAAAAAACAAATAAGAAAAGAGCTGAGGGTTGCCTCCAGTGCACGGATAAACATAGGGGCAAACCAAATAAACTCGGGCCAACCACACAGTCACAATCATCATTTATCCGCCTGATCTCTCTCAGGGTGCTCCTTGGATTGAACGCTGTTTGTTACTCAGTTAAGCGAACACCAGCGGCTCGCGGCTGCCACAAGGGTTGGCCCAATCACCTACTTCCGCTTTCCACTTTTATTTTTTCTTCCTATCACACTCACATTTCCCTGATGATATTTGTCCATCTTCTCGTTGCTTCTGTTTCAAGCATGGTAAGCTCGAACGAGCTAACTCTTTGTGTGATTTCAAGAAAACTGCGTATGTTTTGACTTCAGTACAAATTGGGAGCGTTGGCCAGTGACTTATAACTAGAAAGTTTGCGACAGGTATTACTAGGCAACCACTGGTTTTAGAGATATCAACTGCCTTCGTCGATCAAGGCTGGAACGGAACTGTGCTACATCGCGGCGTGGCCTGCTAGCTCATATTAAGAAGATCAAGAACAGGCAATCCGGGAACGCACGTGGGTAAGTGACCGAATACTATTTCCTCCTAAATACCACCCTTTTCGACTCCAGCTAGGATGCTTTGAGCGCCGGGACGACGGTGGGATTCTTGACAATCGTGGTAAACGACGGACGAAGGCCTCGAGAGTAAGCCCCAAGCATGCGACAACTCCGGCCTCTCAGCAGCAAAAAAGAAGGCCGGGGACCGTTGTAAGCGTAAACCACAATGCTGTAAGTATGAGCAATAAGTGGCCGGAGTTGCAATTCAAGAATCTGTAGATGTGAAGCCTGTCACTGAGACTTGGTTGCGACTGGTGAAGTGTGGCAATGATTTAATGGCGCAGTATTATTCGTTCTTCAGAATGGATAAAGTGGACAGGAGGCGGGACCCTGATACTAGTGGCTGAAAGTTACGATTCGCAGGGGGACCACAAAACAGTATACCCCAAATACACAGGCTCTGGAACTCAACATGGCAACTGGCGTCTCGATAATCTCAGATATAGACGTGTACCACTGCCCGGGTCAGAAGCCGGCGGAGGACGGAGAACCTTTCCCCTTTCCCTGTGTGGTTGCAAGGTCTGCGGGCAAAATTCTCATACTGGGAGATTTTGGCGCCACTGAGATTGACTGGGTTTGCAAGACAGTCCCAGAAGTAGCCTTTGGGAATCAATTCCCGCATTTAATGCACGAAGGTGGAATGGTTCAACACGCTACCTGAGCGACTTATTGAAGATTCGGGCAATTATCTTCAATCCTTGACCTGGTGCTAACGAGAACACCGAAAGATATAGGGAACCTGGAGTTGGACGATACAACAATTAGAAGCGATCATGCCGTAGTCAACATTCGACTGAGCCTGCAGGGAATGGTACACACAAACAAATGTGGCATTTTTCCGGCAGAGTACAAACGGGCTGAAGAGACACAGGGACAAACACTAAGCCCTGCCAACCTTACGGTGGAGATGCCGGACGGAGCGATCACGGAGGAAGTGTGGGACAGCCTAAAAGATGGAAGCGTCGAAATCGGCAAGACCTGAGGAGATCCACCCAGTGATAGTAAAGCCACTGGTGGAAATTCTAGTGGAACCCTGCACCCAGCTCTCTAAAGCATTGTTGGAAGGACGGCGGCCCCTCGCGGAATGGTTGACGTCATACCGGTGCATAAAGGCGGGGGGAGAGACAACTTGAGTAGCCGTAGACCATTTAGCCTGACATCCATCATGCTGAAAACCCTCCAAAGGGTCCTTCGCGGTTGGACAGTCAATCGCCCACAGGCCAACAACTGAACGATGATGGGGCAGCACGGATTCTGCAAAAATGTTCCTGTCTGACCAACCTCACAAATTTCCTGGACGAAGTGACAGGTAGACTTGACATGGGTGAAAGGTTGGAAGTCTGCTATCTAGACTTTCAGAAGGCCATTTGATTCCGTGAACCACAGGTTTCTTGATCTGAAAAAGAAGGCTTTCGGAGTTGATTCTAAGATGACTAACTGGATAGCACGAAGTCTGGTGGGCAGACATTTCCGCTGAGAGCTTAGGGGAGGATTGCAACATAGCGGGGTGCCTCAGGGGTCTGTCATGGGGCCACTTCTCTTCCCTATATATGACAGCAACATAGGTAGTGAATTGGGAAATCCGTGTCCGATGTCTGCTGACGACATCAAATTATTAGGGACAGCAAACAATGGAGCCGCCCAGAGGGATTTGGAGAAAGTTTACCAGTGGTCGGTCAGCTGGGATCTTCCGTTGAACTCGGGCAAATTTCAGTGGCTCAAGGAATGAGAAGCGAGTTCTTTTCGCCACATGGGTCCACCTGGGCATCGAGTCACGATGGAAGAAACGTAGCGTGCAAGGGACCTCGGAATTATCGTGACAGCGGACTTTGACCCTAGTCTGAAATGTCAGAAGGCGGCCAAGAATGCATGGTGCGCCTTACGCCAACCCATGAGGACCGTAGAATCTAGGGAGCCTAAATTCAGGAAACATGTTAAAAAAACTTGAAATAC
This sequence comes from Fasciolopsis buskii, assembly GCA_008360955.1. Lineage (NCBI taxonomy): Eukaryota > Metazoa > Platyhelminthes > Trematoda > Plagiorchiida > Fasciolidae > Fasciolopsis > Fasciolopsis buskii. Next base: position 15,200 of record LUCM01000319.1, read on the forward strand.
TGTGTCCAGGCATGAAGAACATATCTGATATGAGAAAGTAAAATGCTGGAAGAGGTTCAGCGTTTTTTATACGGTTGTTTGAACATTTGAGGCACATGGGATATGTGCAGATGTTGAGGGCGCTCGGCTCGTACTCTCTAGATAACTTAGTGAAAAGGGTGACTTAATGCAGAACTTCGAGGTCCCTTAGAGTCTGGCCGAGAGACAGGGCCACCGTGGAACCCTATTCCAGATAAGAGGGAATAATACATTAAGAGGGAACGGGAAAAATGCGAGGACATGTAACTACCGGGTTCAGGAGCTAATCGTTTGCTATATAAGTGGTGAATAGCTTGAAAAAGCTACCGAAGGAAGTGAGCGAGGTGAGATCCGTGTGCAAATTCAAAGGGAGACTATACAATGCATGGCTAGCTGTTTTTGGGGAGACAGGTTGTGAGTTTTGATGTTGAGGGGAGGGGGAGTGGAAAGCACTTTATTCACTCCCTTGTAGGAACTAAAGGGGGTTTCCACCTCCCGGTTATCGAGGCATCGTCAGATACAAGGAGCTCTCGATGCAAGAACCTGGAAGATCAGGCACCTCGCCGTATACTCCAGTATTCGAACTGAAACGCACTGAAGCCGTTTTTTGATATTTTCTCAGGTTTAAAACTTTGACCCACATAGTTCCGCACCAGAAGACCGGACAAAGACGTAAACCAAAGCCCTTAGTCCACAACCGACCCTCAACCGTGCCACCAGAAGCTGAACCACTGGAAAACTGCATTTCTTACGCCAGCCACGACCATGAAACCTCGCGAATCCTGACTGTTCCACGGGCACAAACTGGACGCAGTTGAGAGTTTGTGGCCTTTGGGATGTCAAGCTCTGACCATGTCAAAAACACAATTCGACATCATGTCCATGCACTGTCCAAACTTTTCGGGTACATTTCCTATTGATTTCTATAGTTTCCGTCCAGTGTTGACCCTACGGCTGACCTGGATATGCATTCCTTTGCCGAAAACCTGGAACACAGTATCAATCCCCCGTCTCCTGCTCAGGTAGGCTTTCAGCTCAACTCGTGTTTTTTATCAATTTTAGATAAATGCTCAGAGCGTGTTGGAAGCTTTATGTGATGGGAACCCGCAGGCGATAACGTTCATGAAGAAGTATAACGATCTGAAACTTCGAAAGTATGATCCCGATTAGCTTATAGTCTTTTCAGCGTTCGGGAGTTGTCGTGTTTTCTTTACTTGTGTTCTCTTATTAAGCAAGACCAGGAAATTTTGGCTGCCTTTGAAAAAATGCGAATATCCACGTCTACCGCACAGACTTGCAATGCGAGATCACCTGAAGTAACTTTGGAGAGGAAAGTAAGGACTAATTTCACGTTGCCACAGTTTTAAGTACGCAACTCGCAGTAATCGGACTCAAATTACACATATTTTTAACCCACCTTTAAAGAATGTTTTTCCCAGGCTCATGCGTTAGCACTTGTCTGATGCTGGGTTTAAACAACCGAATGGTCATGTTACTTGCTTATGCGCCCACAGCCTAACGGCACCAAACAAAATCTAATTTAGGTGTGCGTTTTCATACTTTATCTTTTCGAAATTGATCGACGATGGATACTGACACTTTATTCATCCTAATAGCAATTAATGCATCGGTCTGGTTGATTTTAGGGGTAGTCTGCTTGCTTTCTTAATCTCAACGGGTCGCTCAATCAGTCAGGTCATAGTTAAGCTAGATAAGTAGATCTCCATCCTTGAGAAAATCGCGACTTTTTTACCAACTTGCACTTGAGGTTTGCTTCATGAAGCCGTTTTATCTGTTTTTGTGACCTGTCATCTCGAGTCATGTTTCCACGAAATGTTTTGGAAAGTGTCACTGTTGTAGTCCTCAAAAGGTTGCCGATATACCATGTTTTCGAATGGAAGAAATCGTTAATATCTTCATTTTTGACCGCTGTTTCTTTTGGATTGGTTCTCTGGAGAGTTCCTTATTGGGTAGCCATGCCCCTACATAAATTTTCCTCGCAACCCCGGAATGGGGATACTGTTTTGACTTTATATCTCGCGTTAACATGAAATTGTTTACTTTCTTTAAACTGTCAACGTCCATTCGCTTTCCTTTGGCCGCATTGACAGCAAAAAAGCTCAGTTCTAAAGACATCGGCATTGTATTTGGATACTTCGCATTTACTAGTCATAACTTATAATTACCATGCGAACAGCCGAAGCCGTGCTAAGTTCTGGAAGAAAATTGGCATTTGTCGGGGTTTACCTCTCTCTCGCTTTATCTTTAATTGTCACTAAAATGCCTATGGAAATCTCCATATTCTCGTGAGAATGGTGGCATTACTACTTGCTCAAACAGAAAACTGGAAGTCAATGTGTCGCCGAACGATCACCAAGATTTTCTCGATTGTCTGAATGACAGCATGGGTATGTTTGTGATGCCTCGTGAACCTTTGAGGGGAAAAGTCCAGTTGGTAGACTAAGTTAGCTTGAAGCCGACCCTTGTTATTACAGAAGAGGATTTCGACAAAGTAAATGGACTTTGATATTTTGACACTTCATCGGATAGCTGTATCTTTGATCTTTTCCTTTATTAATGAAATAACCATGTGCATCATTTTTCAGGAAGAAGGCCGCGGTCAACATAGGTCTTCCAAGTGAGGAGGTTGACCGACGGTGGAATTCCTATCCGCGACCTTCACCTCCAAGCGCCACTACTTTATGCGTTTGGCCACTGACGGCCAGATGATGTTCCTCCGCATTAAACAGCCTTGACAGCCATTAACCGTGCACTGACGTTTTTTGGATTTGGTTACTAGCCCACAACACCGTCTACTTCAGATCATCAACATCAACATCATCGTTCAGCGTTAAACAGTAAGGCAAGCCTCACTGATTGCTGCCTTGTTCCCAGAGTTACACCTTTCTATAAAGAGTGAATATCCAAAGGGAACAGGGAGTGGACCTACACAGGCGGGAAAAGATAAGATGCTGCTGCAGCCAACACACGAAACAGTCTAACTGTACAAACAATCCGCCAATCATTCTGATTCGCTAGAAAATGACAACACGATCGCCACTGTTCACGGTTCACTGCCATATCCTTCAGTCTCTCGAGCCAGCTAGTTGACTAGTCTCTCGGACCCCAAACAACAGGACGTAAAACGCCTTCATTACCTAATTTCGCTGTACATTTTCTCATTCCACGTTGCCACGTCATCTGTAGACTTCCAGATGGTTTCTTGATTTCCTTGGGAGGAACACAAAGTAAGGCACGGTATGGTAGACAAGTGTTCGTCATATACAACACGTGACTCACTCGGCCACTCCATCCAATCCTAGCCATACTGCGAAGACATCGATGGTCGAGAACTTCTAACCGATGAACATCTCCCTCACGCAGACTGCATGTCTCGGAAACGTACAAGAGAACTGAACGCACTGCAGCACAATACACACGACCTTTTAAATTCAGTTTCACTGAAATATCAGACCGACGCCACAAGTGCTTCACTTCAGCGTAAGCTGCTCGAGCCTTGAACATACGCGTATTTACCTCCATTTTCGAGCTGCCATTGTTGGACAAGCAGCTACCGAGGTAAATGAGACGGTCTACAGTCGTGAGTTCCTCTCGGATTAGCACCAAGTTCGGTGCTGCTGCAGTCCACTTCTGTAGAAGCACTTTGCACTTTGAAGGTGCAAAGCACATGCCAAACCCAGCAGCCGATCTCCAGAGTATATTTAGTGCCCGTTGTTCATGGTCCGCAGACTCGACCAGTCACACGACGTCGTCTGCGTGACCTAGGTCGCATAGCTTCTCTTCATTTCCCAGTTCGACTCCTACATCCCGGAGACCTCCTAAAGCATCTTCCATCACATCGTCATGACGATCCAAATGTCGACGCATCTTATTCACCTCCTTGCAGTTAGGCAGCTGGCGTTTTTGCTTCATTAGTCCCAGGGGCCCTTGCGAGGCCCAGCGTTTTGATGAACACTAGATCTAGGACCACAGGCGAAATCTGCTATCAAATGCATGCGCTGCTTAATTCGATCCCACTGCTCGTCTACATTGCTGCTCGTTGGTGCTCGTAGTCCCGCGAACAGTTTCTGCTCATAGCTGCTGTGAACAGCAGAATCACAGACGTTTGACAGCCAGTCGGGGTTGTGACCTGCGTCGATGGCCATTCAGCTGCAGCAAAAATCGCATTAAAACTAACGCATGGTCCGATTCGACGTACGTGGTCCAGTACAATCTACAGTTCTGGACAGAACCGCGCCAACGGTAGCTAACTGCAATATGGTCAATTTGACTCAAAGTATCTGTCGAGCTAGNTTGCATTTTTAAGGCATACGAGAGGAGTTTATTAGGAATGGGCAGCCTGGGCTTGGAACATTGGATAGTACAACCTAATCAGCCGGACAGGCGCTGAACTGGAATACATTAATGTGGTTGGGATATATTACACATACCTACTGGTCGTCTATCTCGGCTTAGACAGTTCGAGGCCGTTGAACTTTTGAAGGTAGCCCAAATTAGCAGCCCAGGACATGGTGCTTATGTTTAACTACTGTAAGCAGTGGGTTATCTCAAATAGGTGCACGTAGAGTGCGGATTTTACGTTTGACGTCTACTAAATCTGCCCAAGGTGACATGACTCAATCTTGCAGTCGGTGTTCTTGCTGCCGAAATATTTCCACTTGTCCATAGTTCTTCCCTGATTTGGTTTCACTTTCCCCATCATTCGGGATTTCTGGGTAGCAGTTGAAATAAGAGCACGTTCATGTAGGGTTAATAGCCGGGGAAACCGAAACGAACTTACTGTTTAGCGTCGCTTTTTTACATTAGGCGCTAAATGTACGGTATCTTTGACGGAAGTCCACGACCATGGGACTGCCGAATGCGATAATGACCGTTTGTAGTCATCGTATTGTCTCCCATCTGTCTCGCTTGAATGTTTGCATTCTACACGCGATATTTCGACAAATGTTGCATCCGCACGATTTGGTGGGACCCCACTTACGCAGTCATTTGACCCCTCGGATTCACCCGAGAGGACAATATTATTGGGTTGATATATGCTGGACATCCACATTGTCGTAAGAATATAGTCGTTTTGGTGCACTTGCAAATTAGCAATTTGTAGACTAACTTCGATTCCTTTCGTTTTTTTGCGCAATTAACCTTGTTTTGTTTTTGATAGCTGTTTCACAACCGAGTTTACACACAAAGGGAAATAACTGAAAATAGTGAGAGATCAGCTGCAAGGTAATAAACTAAAGTGAAATATAGTAGCGAAAAGATTTCCTATAGAGGAACCTCACTGATTAGTACACTGGATGGTATCATCTCCAACCACCGTTTGGGGACTCTCGTATACTCGAACCCGGCAATCTAACCGGAGCTACACCATCCACTTCAATGGCTGAAGTTTTTTTTGCAATGTGACCAACTGAACACTTCGATCCCCTTATTTTAACCTATTTAGATTCGATGTCTCTTTTGTAGTTGGAGCCCCGTGACCAAGTATCCTATGCCTAGCCTCCGATTTGCTGACTTAATTTTCTGCTGTGTTTCAATGCGCAGCACATTAGTATTATTGACTTACCTCCGATCACTGGTTTTATGCCAATCAATGAGTTTGTTCTCATACAGGTGAGTGTTGATGCATCTATTAATATAGATATAAGTATAGCGCCAGGTTTATATTCAATTCGTTGGTCGTTGGTGAATCAGCGTGCCACATTATTGGATCATATCTAATGTTTTAGTTGTCCTTTTTATGACAGGAATGTTTTTCTGCCACTGTTGTTGCGTGACCGCAATTAACTTGTCGTTATGCTTCCTTCAGGCTTCTACACCACTTCGGGCCACATCAGCTGTACGCTGGAAGGCAGGTTCTCGTTCGGAGATTTCGTTGCTTTCTTTTTATTATAACAACATGCTTGCGATTGATGTTAGTATCTTTTTTTCCGACCTCAAACAGGGCGTTAACCAGCTCCAGCAATTAATAGCTGATTCTGGTGTCACAACGGGCGCAAACCTGCCGTTTTTCAATCCAGGCCAGCAGCGATCTGTAGTCAACCTGTCCGCTGATTATCCCCTATTTTCTGATACCCGGGACTCCAGTCGAACCTACCAAACAATGGGCTCTGACTACGCGCGGCCACCGTGGGTCAGGCCACCCTTAACAGACGCTGGACCGACTTCCCCGATCTCAGTTCAACCCTCGCTGCACTCCCTTAAACTCCCTTTTCAGCCTAATTGGCTGTACGAACGTCCTACTCTTTGGGATGACTTTCTGCCGCCCAAAAAGGCAGAATTAAGGGTGAGTCTCGTATTTTGATTGACGAGCCTCAGAGATGCTTATCAGGGTTATGATCATCTGTCCGTTTGGCTGTCACCCGTAATCTCCGTGTTATATGTTTCTCTTTTGAAAATATCGGCTGCTCCGGATACTTTTGACAATGCAATGACCTGTTCACTCCTGATGATGTAATTAACAGTAAAGTCAACATGCAAAGTAAGTGGTTCGCCGAACGTAATTGTCAGTAGTACCTGGGTTGTGCTCGGAAGTAAATTCTTACTTTTGCCCTATATTTTTGTATTTGAAGTGGCTTTATTATATAATATTAAATTGTGGAAACATCTAGATGGAATTCTCAAGTAATCGGTTTTGTGCAACTGGGACTTTTTGTGGTTCTATGAAATTACGCTTTCCAATGTCATGGTTATCTGCTCCGGCCGAGCATTGGGCCTCAAATGTTATAGACCATGCTTTTTGAACTGCACGCATGCATCAAAAATGTATTAGCGACCAATGATACTTCTGAGACCTTAAACAGACTCATTGAATTACGTAAGAAATATGACTGAATTCAAAGTGTGTTCGTGCTGCAACTTATATATATATTTTGTTTACGCATCCAGATACTACTTCCTGCATATATATATATATATATATAAAATATAAGTACATCTGAAATGCAACCAGAGGGGCATATAAAGGGACGACAAAAAACAATTCCGCCTATCAGAACCCTGATTGCTCATCTTGAATGAGCCCCTTAGTCTCACTATACACAACGAGCTGTTCACTGGAATCCCGTCAAGCGGGTCAGCTTCAGCCCTCTTTGAGAGCTGCAGCGACGTCAACTAGACCACAAATAGACACCTCTATGTATTCAAAAAGTCAGACAAATATTCACGGAATAAATTAGAATACCTCAATCGGATGACAGAATCTGAGTCTATAGAGTGAATCACTTCGATTCCGCGAACTTCGATGGCTAAGGTGTGCAACGTGCGAGTCAAGCACATCTGTTTTCCTGCGCACATCGTTGTTCGCAAACTAAGTTTGACCAACCCCTCTTTTATTCAACCAGTCTCTTCTGTCTCCAACCCAATCTGTTTGCCCCTTCTGCCTACCCATAAGTATCTCCATTGATAACACGCCCGATGCTCACAACGGTTTATTGTCAAGTAGTGTAGTAGGTGGTTTTCAGTCTGTTAGCTCACATTTTCTCAAGCCTCGTCAGCTTCTGCATCTGGGTTCCTTCAATGTGCGCACTTTAATGCAGGCTGGCCAACAGGCGTGTTTGGCTCTGACAGTGGACTCACTTTCGATTGATGTCTGCTGTGTGAGTGAAACACGAATTCAGGATTCGAGTAGAGTAATTCAACTAGCTGTGCCAAACGTCTCGTCAAGATATGTTCTTCGCACTTCAGGAGACGAAGCAGCTCAAGCTGTGGGTCAACGTGGTGTAGGAATAGTCTTGAGTGAGAAGGCTGAAGCGGCCCTTTTAGATTGGATCCCAGTCAACAGTCGCTTGTGTGCCTTGAGACTGCAGGGATCATTGGGTGTCCGGAAGGACAGCAGTGTTAAGCGCAGTTTATTTGTTATCTCGGTGTGCGTTTCAACAGACTGCAGCACTGACATTCAAAAGGACGAGTTTTACGACGACCTGGTCACCCTTGATCAGAAGAGGAAAGGCCAATATTATAGTGGTAGAAGGTGATTTTAATGCACAAGTTGGAAAACTGAGTGCATCGTAGTCCTGTTTAGGTGGGCGATGAGCCTTTCCTGCAAAGTGAACAGGCAACGAGGAAGACTTCTCCAATTCTGTGCAGATAATCATTTATTCCTATCTAGTACGAATTTCCGACACAGTTCGCGTCGCACAGCGACATGGCGCTCTAGCTCGACAGATACTTTGAGTCAAATTGACCATATTGCAGTTAGCTACCGTTGGCGCGGTTCTGTCCAGAACTGTAGATTGTACTGGACCACGTACGTCGAATCGGACCATGCGTTAGTTTTAATGCGATTTTTGCTGCAGCTGAGTGGCCATCGACGCAGGTCACAAACCCGATTGGCTGTCGAACGTTTGTCTGATTCGGCTGTTCGCAACAGCTACGAACAGAAACTGTCCGAGGAACTAAGAACTGCTACTAGTGGCAATGTAAACGATCAGTGGGATCAAATTAAGCAGGCGATGCATTTGGCAGCGATTTTCGCCTGCGGTTCCAGACCTAGCATTCATCAAAAACACTGGATCTCGCAAGGGTCGTTGGGTCTAATAGAGCAAAAACGCGAGCTGCCTAACTGCAAGGAAATGAGTAAGATGCGTCGTCAGTTGCAGCGTCAGTTGATGATAAGCCTTAGGAATGACCGCGAAATCTGGTGGGTTAAGGTAGCCGAAGAGATGGAAGTGGCGTCCGCTTCAGGTAGCAGTCAAAGACTGTTTAAGCTTATATGGGACAGTGGTGGGCGGCGAACTTCGGTTAGTGAAGTCGTGTGCGATAGGACTGGAAAGCTCATTCACGATAGACAGGAAAGACTCGACCGTTGGGCAGGGCATTTCAAGGATCAGTTTAACTGGCCATACGCTATCGTATCTAGTCCGACGTCTGGAGCTGTGAATACTTGAGAGGTGTCACTTGATCCCCCAACGGAAGTGGAAGTGGAGTCGAATATTCGGCTTCTGAAGAGGGGAAAAGCAGCCGGTCCCGACGATCTTCCCCCAGTTCTTTTCAAATTGGGTGGAGAGGTGCTGATGAAATCACTTACCTCCTTGCTTCATGATATTTGGAACGAGGAGCGTATCCCGCTATCGTGGAGTGGGTCATTGATTACACCCATCTTCATGAAGGGTACACGGAGTGACTGCAGCAATCATCGTGGGATTAGTTTAATTCCGATAGTTAATAAGGTGTTAGCTTTGATAATGCTTTGCCGTTTGATACCGATTCGCGAGAGTAATATCCGCGAACAACAGGCCGGATTTTGGCCAGCTCGAGGTTGCATCGACCAGATCGTACCGTCATTTTCTAGCGAATCAGAATGATTGGCGGATTGTGTTTGCATAGTTGGACTGTGTTTTCTGTGTTGGCTGGAGCATTGTCTTATCTTTTCCTGCCTGTATAGGTTCATCCCCTTTTCCCTTTGGATGTTCACTCTTTTTATAGAAACGTGTAACTCTGGGAACGAGGCAGTGGTCAGTGAGGCTTGCCTTGCTGTTTAACGCTGAACGATGATGATAATGAACCTGAAAGGGCATTGAGTGCAAAGACCAATATGCGACAGAAATAAGTCCACTGAGAATCGAGCTGGTGGATGACGCTATATGAACGGAATAGATTTTCTTCTGAAGAAGCTACGGCTGATATGGCCAAATGCGGTTCCCGAAAAATGTTCTGGTGAAACCTGGCGCGCCAACGATTGGCAGCATGATAGACGAGAAGCTGTGTGCGAAATAAGAAAACATTTCGACATGGTGTGAACGCTTGGTTGCCCCCGTGATCCAAAAAAGGATAACTGTTCCAACGCGAATATTAATATGAGCCCTATGATTTGCACGTTTGCAAATAGTTTCACACATCATCAGTCATCGTACAGAATAGTCCAGCGAGGTGCGGACTCGTAGGTTGTTTAAACTTATCGATGCCTCCGTCGTATAGCAATCGAATTGGCAAACGTCAAGGGATTGACCGTTGGGCTGAATACCAAGAGTAGGTTAGCTAACTGCGCGTTATTGTATTGACTCAGGCGATAACCACGAGTACTCGGGAAGTATCTCATGATCACCCAACAGGTGTGGAAATAAAATCGAACATTCGAATACTAAAATGAGATGAGATGCGTTGAAAAATTCACTTCCTACGCGACATTTAGAGCGAGTTAATCACAGATTGTACCCATCTTCATTAAGAGATCATGCAGTGATTATAGTAGTTGCCGTGGAATCAGTTTGATTTGAATGTTCCCAAGGTCTTAATTGTGATAATGCTATACCTTTTTACATCGATTCGTCAGAGCAGCATCCGTCAACAGCGAGGCGGATTCCACACGGATTGAATTTGCGTTTACCATATATTCACCTTTAATCTTCGTCCGAAAATTATCATTTTTTCTCGGCTTAAAAGGAGCTTATTGTTACTTGACGTCGTAGATGCCGTCGTATCTTATTCACCCTAAAATTCGGGTTCTGGTATTTTTAATCCATTTGACTCGTTGTCTGCGGTGGATGTTGGAAGTAGGATCACAGACGAAATCTGCTGCCAAGTGCATTGCCTGCTTGATTTAATCCCATTGCTCATCCACACTGTTGCTCGTCGGGATTCTCAACTCGTTTGATAATTTCTGTTCATAGCTGGTGAGAGCAGCGGAATCAGACACGTTCCACTGACAACCGGATTTATGGTCTGCATCGCTGGCCATTAAGCTGCAGCAAAAATCGCATGCAAATTAGCGCATGATCCGATTCTGCGCACGTAAACCAGTGCAATCTACAGTTTTAGACAGATCCACACCAACGGCAGCTTAATGCGATATGGTCGATCTGATTTAGATTGCCTATCGAGTAAGAGTGCCATGTGACTGCTACACAAGCTGTTCAGGATTTACGTACTGGACGGGAACAAACGATTCCTTTCACGAAATCGGAATAGTCTTTCTTCGTTTTCTGTAATGTGCGCATGCAAGGCGCAACGCTCACCTGAACAAGCTTCTGATGCACTAAGTTTTCGATTTGGTGCAGTAAATTCACCTGCTTCCACTACAGCGCCAGGACCTTTGCTCATGCGAGTGAGTGTGACGAGGTCGCCATAAAACTTGCTTGTGCGCAATAATGTTACTCTCGGCGTCTTAAGGCGTAGAAGTAGCTATTGTCTGCGATCCAGTCTGAAAGACTAGCTTTAGCTTTGTTAATATTGACCTTTTATGCTACATAATGACTTGCAGTTTAAGTCGCCTCATTTTCTGGTGTGCCTAGACCAACATCTTGACGGGACATTAGGCACTGTTAGTGGATGTACGCACTGGAATCCCGAATTCGCGTTTCAGTGACGCAGCAAACATCAATCGAAAGCGAGTCCATTGTGAGCGCTAATTACGCCTGTTGATCAGCTTGTATGAAAGTGCGCACATTGGAGGAGCAGAGCTTTAGAGGCTGATGGTTCTTGAGATGTGAGCTGCCATAATAATAATCACGACACTGTTCGACAATGAGGTGTTTCAATTGTCCGACATGTTGTCCTTGGTAATATTAGAGCTGTCAGAGTGATGGTTAGTGCGAGAAGGTGTCAGTCAGTAAAATAGAGGGGGTGCGTAAGCACTTGCGTACGTATCATTACCCACCCTGTTTGATGCATTGGGCGGCGCGACCCCGGTTTTACTGCGGAACGATGAATTCCTTATGAAGATCTTTGTAGACGTGCAACTCTTGGTGAATATTGGATGCGTACTGCTTAAGAGTTTTGCCGCTTAGCGGCAGAAAGACCAGGGTTCGCAACCAAACCCTTTGGTTTTAGCGAGAATCCTTCCTTGGGGCAGTAGCGATGGCTGAGTAGCAGCCCATTTACATGGATCAGTTATTCTTGCGCTCATTTTTCCGTCGGAGTTGCCAGCTTAAATCAGCCCGCAACCTTGAAGACCATCATCATCATCATCATCATCATCATCATCATCATCATCATCATCATCATCATCATCATCATCATTATCATCATCATCATCATCGTTCAGCGTTAAACAGCAAGGCTAGCCTCACTGACCACTGTCTCGTTCCCAGAGTTACACGTTTCTATAAAAAGAGTGGACATCCAATGGGAACAGGGAGTGGAACTACACAGGCGAGAAAAGATAAGATGGTGCTGCAGCCAACACACGAAACAGTCTAACTGTACAAACACAATCCGCCAAT
>LUCM01000319.1:40464-92313 GCA_008360955.1 Fasciolopsis buskii
CTGCCATTCTACACGGCATATTTCGACAAATGTTGCGATCCGCACGATTTGGTGGGAACCCCCACTTACAGCAGTCATTTGACCCCTGCGGGATCACCGAGAGGGAACATAATTATTGGGTTGATATATGCTGGTATACATCCACATATGTCGTAAGGAATATAAGTCGTTTTAGGGTTGGCACTTTGCTAAATAGTCAATTATGTAGGACTTAACTTCGATTCCTTTCCGTTTATCGGTTTTTTTGGCGCCAATTAACCTTGTTTTGTTTTTGATAGCTCGGATGTTTCACAACCTGAGTTTTAACACAAAGGGAAATAACTCGATATAGTGAGAAGATTCTAGCTGCAAGGTAATAAACTAAAAGTGAAATTAGTTAGCGAAAGATTTCTATAGAGGAACCTCACTGATTTAGTACACTGGATGGTATTCATCTCCAACCACGTTTGGGGACTGCTCGGTATACTCGAAACCCGAGCAATCTAACCCGGAGCATTACTACCATCCACTGTCAATTGGCTTGAAAAGCTTTTTTTTGCGCTCATGTTAGGACCAACCTGAACACTATCTCTGAATCCCCTTTTTTAACCTCTATTTAGATTCGATGTCTCTTTTGTTAGATGTGTATAAGAGACAGGGCTTAGACAGTTCGAGGCCGTTGAACTTTTGAAGGTAGCCCAAATTAGCAGCCCAGGACATGGTGCTTATGTTTAACTACTGTAAGCAGTGGGTTATCTCAAATAGGTGCACGTAGAGTGCGGATTTTACGTTTGACGTCTACTAAATCTGCCCAAGGTGACATGACTCAATCTTGCAGTCGGTGTTCTTGCTGCCGAAATATTTCCACTTGTCCATAGTTCTTCCCTGATTTGGTTTCACTTTCCCCATCATTCGGGATTTCTGGGTAGCAGTTGAAATAAGAGCACGTTCATGTAGGGTTAATAGCCGGGGAAACCGAAACGAACTTACTGTTTAGCGTCGCTTTTTTACATTAGGCGCTAAATGTACGGTATCTTTGACGGAAGTCCACGACCATGGGACTGCCGAATGTGATAATGACCGTTTGTAGTCATCGTATTGTCTCCCATCTGTCTCGCTTGAATGTTCGCATTCTACACGCGGTCTGTTTTAGTGGATCGATATCCTGATGTGTAAATGTACCAGAGTCTGGAAGTCCACGATCGTCATGAAACTTGGGGTTATGTTAATCCTTTTCTAAGTCTGTTGAAGGGTATAGCGATTGAACTGTTCTGTTTTTGTTGCCATTTGTCTGTTGTTCCGATCAAATACTCTGTTCATTAAAGGGGGCGGGGCATGATTTATTGTTTCATCTTCTCAGTCACTCCTCTTTTGATTAGGTTTACTATGAGAGCATTAGTCTAATCCCAATAGTCTTCAAAGCTGTAAGCGTGCGCTATCCTGCGCATGTTTCTGCATCACGCCTGACAAACAGACTCGCTAGAAGCAGACTGGATTTCATTCATGGTCCTGAATGCGCGGATCCAATTTTCACTGTCCTAGAGTTGTTGCAGATTCCAAAGGTCAACTTTCACTATTTTCACAAACGTTCCTGCGGACATTGCTTTCATCGATAGGACTGGAATCTACCACTAGTTTTTAAGAAACGGATTGCCCGAGAAGCGTGTCGGTCAAAAATTGGCTTTGTCATCGAACCACATTTGGGGTTAGCGCTTATGGACTGCTTTCCCCACCTTTTGTTTTTCCAGTACGATAGGTTCATCCTACCGCCCCATTTTTCCAACTTTTGTATAGAGGATTTCCTGCATTACGCTTTTTCTGATTTGGCGAGCGGTGGAGCAAAACTGGTAGTGGACATAATTTTGGACATATATTGTGCCGACGATGTCGTCTTCGTGAGCTCCAATGCGCAAACCATTCAATACGTCTTAACCACTTGCTGATTTGTATATCCATATGCGGCATGTGCTTCTCCAAGGATGGCAGGATCCTGTGACTTCTCTTACTCATAATGGTGATCGGTTAGAAGTAGTCGACAACTTTAAGCACCTTGGTAGCTTGATTATAGCTGGCAGTTGTGTTGGGAGTGGATCCCGTCATGACTTGCGAGAGGTAAAGCGACAGGTGTGGCGCTTCTCCTCAACGATATGATGTGCATGTTTGCTTCGGTTCTGGCATCGTTTGGCGCTTCTAGTCTTCCTGATCGAGTTCCAGGAAATGAAAATTGTTGTTGTTTAGAGATGGTAAAGTATACGGCCTAAAATTAAATTGGATGGTATAAATGCCTTGCGGCCTGTCTCAGCTCTTAATCCCTGTGACGCAGCAATTGCACAAACTAATGACGAGTGAAGTACGTCGAAAGGGTTACGGTAAAACTCCAACGAATTCGTGCCCTTTTTATAGTAACTATGACCATCGGCCACCAAGTGGTTGTGTCGCCTGCAACCTCAAAAAGATCAGAAAATCAAATCCCAGATCCGCAAACAGTTTACTTTTCGATAACTCTACGGCTTTTTGGGTCAGAATTCGAGTCCAAGTTTCCCGTTTCGATTCTTTAAGAAAAGCCCCTTCATTATTTGAAACCGCAAAGTACCATTCGAACGAACACCTCCAGTATTTTTTCTGCAGAAATATTGCGAATCTCCGCTTTCCGACTTATATATAATCAGAAAAAAATAGTGTGCCATCGGAATCATGGCGGAAGATGAGAACAATGAGTGAAGAAAGAGAAAGAAAAAGACAATGTATAGAGTTCACAACACATGCTAGATCTTCTGTTTCTCATCTGCGCATCACCGGCCATCTATCGGGATCCATAAATCCTATGTGGGTTTTGATGCCACCCGTCTGGCCAAACCGAGATAAAAGGTTGACCTAAGGGAGCCTGCCCCAACCTTTTGACCATGTCTTTTAACCCACACGGGAATAAGACGTCCGGAGGGTCACGTAATCTATTGGGGAATCGTGACTGAATGCTCAGTTCACGCGCCTTTCGGATGAGGCAAGACATCCTGGGTGGCCAGTACACCCCTTCACCACGGACGCCGGTGAAGATATAGCCGTGTGCTTCGCGAGCCGACTGTGTTTGGATTAGAATCAGGGTTTAACCAACTCCTGGGCTAATTATCATGAATCAGTCAGCCCGGTAGGGGTCGCCGGGCGTTTGCCTTCGTCCTTGTGCTCTAGTAGGAACACCGCCACGAGAAAGCAGTGCGTCGAACTTCCCTGGAAGAGGATGTTCGAGACGCCGGTCACTTGGAGCATTTCGAGAGGTGTTCAGGGCAAATAGCCAACTCAGAGCCTGAGACACCCACTGACGACCATGCTGAGGCACACGGGGCTTTCCGATATAGGGGCCTTGTAGAAAGTCATGCATAATTGCGGCTGGGTTGACTTGGCCCTCGATAGTAGGTGTAAGAGCAGGAAATTAATAAATCCACTGCCTTTGCCTAAATGTTCTCATTTTTCTGCCTTCAATGTTCACTTAGTTTAAAAGGCAACAAGCTCTGTTAAATGAAACATTCGGAATTTTTGAAATAGGTGTTTGTTAGGTCTGTGGAGCACGCAAATAAAGCCCTTCTTCTGTAATCACTTTTTCTCTCGCCGTATTCTTCGCTTGTTAGGCGGTCCTGTTTTCAGTGCTTTTAGTCTTGATGGTTTCATGATTGTCCTGATCGCGAGAGCCAACTGTGCACTATTACATCGGATCCCAGTCGATAATCCTGTTTATGTAGTTTAATTGCAAGGTTATATGTGCTAAAAACAATCCACTGAAACGCTTACGTTTGTTCGTCGTGTCTGTGCTCGTTCGCATACATGTTAGATCTACCTTTATAGTCGTTGCGGTGATTTCAGCGCCTGACTTGGATGTTTACTATGGGCAAAATACCCATTCACTGTCCCAGCCGAGCGAACCGACAGTTGCACTCGCCTCATTTGGGTTTATGGAGAACACAAATGTTCTTCTTAATGGTCGACATTCGCTTACTTGGCGTTCTTTGTCATTACGGCGTTTGACCCTTGTAGATCACATTGCCATTGGGCAGTAGCGACGTTTATCAGTCAAATATTATCGATCATTATGGTCTGTGATCACATCGACAGAAATGTCCGCTTCACACAGCTGCTTTTAAACGGTATTTGCCGACTAAGGTCCTACATGATTATCATTACAACCAAATGACCAAGGTCCGAGCAAACATGGGGTATGGAGTAATGATGCTCTGTCCACAGTGGCTAGACTCACGTAGGATTCGGAGCCGTACTGGTTTCACAAACAGTGAATATCCTTTATCTCACTTGTCAGATGCCTGCATATGCGTGCCTGCGGAATACTGGCTCACAAAAACCGGATATGGTGGAGGTGATTATGGAATCCGACGATTCATTTCTTAGCTTAGGTGCGTCGTCTGGAGTGTTATACAGCAATTTAGTTGGTTCATTTTCACATTGAATCTTTTACTTATGATGGAAGGCAGGACAATGCAAGAGGATACCAGTTCTCTGTCAGAAGTGGGGTCACCAGGGAAATAAGTTTCCTTAACATGCGTCAACCTGCTGATCCAAATGGGCTGTTTCCGTTCTTCAAGAACGGTGGTGAAGTGTTAACGTCGAAGCTAACTTCGCTCCGATCTACGAAAAAAGAAGATAGATCTTGTGAAAGTCACAAATGAATTAGTTTAGTATGTGTTCCATGTAGTAAGTAATTTCTCGCTCATGCAAGCGAACAGGTCGACTAAGGAACCGAAGTGTACCGTTGCAAGTCAACCCAGATTTTCACTGATGCGTCAGGACTGCGGGCTTAAAAGAAGAGGTATCAAGAAGATGTGTCATCGAGAAAGCTTTGGTCAGCAGTCAAGGAATTTACGGCCACCAAAATCAACCAGTGACATGCTTGCTTGTTCCACACAACGGTGCAGTTGTGGTACATGTGTTCATGACCCAATTGCCTCATCACGTGTCATTTTTATATTCAATAATTATGGGATGGTGACCGGTGAGCCATTTACACGTTTATTATGCATCGAAACAGTTTGAAGTCCTGGGGCCGCACTAGGATGTGTATATCATTTTTCTCCGAGCTACTTTCACGTATAACCCCTCTTCTGACTAGCTGGGGATCCCAGTCCGGTGTGGGTGTGCGCTGAGCGCTCTTGCCTTCGCTTTGTTTGTGCCTCCTGGTTTTGTTAAAATGACTGTCCTGAGTGATGGCTTGAACTGTAGCTTTTGGCTGGAGAAGTTGTGCTGTCTGCGCGAGCTCTCGTTCTGCTACGCTTGTTTTTTTATAAGGCGACCTTTTTATGTTGCAGACGGCTTTTGATGGGGTCGTTGTTACTTCTTTGAACGGCTTCCTTTGATTGGTTCGTGCCACGGAATCAGCTACATTCTCCATTCACTGCGGTGATATTCTGTTATGCTTAGTCACTGATATCATGCTGCGTGTCATTCATACTAGCTTATCATCCAGGCAGCCCTCGAAAGATTGTTATACAGTTCATCCGACTGCATTCGTTCGTGGCGCTGTGCAGACTTTAAAAAACTGCAAATGTATCGTGTCTATCCTTTTTTTCTGGGTATTATGCACCGATTTCTAACTTCGGTTGCATGCAACCTCCTTATTTGCTCGTGGCCGATTTCTCACTAGGAATTGGGCGATTGTATGGTCACTTATCGAAAGCTGTTCAACGATTTACTCATGGACACGCCAAAAATACTTACCAGTGGATTATCTCAACTAGGTCAAGTTCGACTGCCGGGTTGGAATCTGCAAGTTTCCCCTATGTGATGATTGGGGAATTCCTGTGTTAATCTCTTTCCCATGGAATTAAATGGGTCACCTCCCCGTGATAAGGCCTGACGAATAAGTGATGCATGGAGTATCGGGAACACAAGTGCTTTCAGCGAAAGGGCAGCGCTTGGCTATGTCCAAATGCTTCAAATCTCGGTGCCCCATACAGCGCAGCTCACATAGAAGCTCACATGGAAGGAACTAGACAAACAACCAAAATTGGTGCACACCGATTTGGAACACTAACAGCTGTGTGTGTGTGTGTGTGTGTATGTGTGTGTTTGTCTGTTTGCGCACATGACACTAAGACTCGCTTGGAGCTCAGATTAAAACGTTGGACCGAGATAACAGTCTGAATCAGCTCAAATCGTCGTCCGTGTGTGCTAGCGCAATCGGCGAACCAAGATCGGCAAGTAACGGGGAGCGAGATCATATGGGTAATTGGTGTGTACATGCACGTTGATGGCGCGAGCAACACAGTCGATATGACAGACTTTAAAACAGCAGAGAAAGGGATACAATTCAGGGGTAAGCTAATAGAGGTGGGTGAGGTCACATCCACTAGTAATTTGTTTGCGTATAGTTTCAAACAAATGAGGCGGGTGACGTGTGAATATCGATGATCAACGGGCAACAGATGTCAACCAGCTAGACGCGGCCCATGTTGAAAGTCGGTCATGAGACTAAGAAACGAAACAATTCTGAAAAATCAAAGAAACGGGGCGGTTGGCAGAATATAACGGTCAATGGCGTTTCGACATTCAAAACGTTTCCGATTCACCATATCTCTTTTCGGTCTTTTCGTTGAACTTTTTCTGTTAGTAACGTAACAACAAAACCAAAGTACATCAGTATAAGGTCAGTGGCTATGCGGACTGATTTGAACTGATACTTCTATTCGAAGTGTACCGATTTCGACTGATTCCCTCCAGATTCGGAAATCAGTTTGTGTCTGTTGACTTTTGCCTTCACTTTCGCTCTGCAACTAGTGTGGATGCCTTCAAGGTATCTCGCCTGTTCTCTGATTACCCCGGCAATGAAATAATGAATGAAATCACTTGACTAAAATTCAGACGCGCGCAAAAATATGTGCAGATACAATTTATACTGCGCAACGAATGCAGCAATAAGGAATATGATAAAACGTCGATCATTCAGTCACATTAGTGCTTTATAAATCCTGATCGGGAGGTATTCAGACTATTGACGCGTAAAACATCTATTTTGACCGTTTATTGTTATTGTTTGATCAATTTAGAACCATATACTCTCATCTTTCAGGGTAACCAAGGTGTTTACATCAAACCTCTGCCGCTTGTTTCGAGGTTCGGTAGCAGGTCTTTTTCAGTGGATGAAAATATGAGTACGTTATCTCCAGTTTCATGGCTTTCGTTGTTTTTGTCTCGTCATGTTTCACTGGTTGAATTCATTTTCTTTGACAGGGATATTCTAATGAATTTGTTTTTATCGGTCCGCAAGCAAGGCAATCAGCACTTGTTACAACCGTTCCCTTTATCGGTGGTTTTGCTCTACTGCCGTGCGATTCAACTGGATGCTTGACTTACTGGGGCCTTGTGTGATGTCTTAGTGTAATTCTTAGGATCTCAAAGTTTGGCTATCCATACTTTGGTACGGTAGGCTTTTGGAAGTGCAGCTTACTCCGTACTCTTTGGTATCGATCAGGTACAAACCTGAGCCTAGTGATTTGTGACATATGACGTCGTTGTTTCTCTGATCGCCTGTTGACCTTGGCGAAAGTTAGTGGTCCAGTATCGTGAACCAAGTTATGTAAGCTATGTTCACATCCAAAAGTGATTATTTGACTGCTAAGTAGCTGATATCATATACAATAGAAATGAACAAATTTCTAGTGTGCATGTAAAGGTGGCCGATGTCGTTCACTTTTCAGATGCTCGCATGACAGTGTTTCGTTTTGGTATAACTGGCTAAACTTCGTAATCCACGTGCAAAAGTTTAACGTGGTTTGGTCAAGGTCAATTCACAGAACTAGGGGAAACAAATGCCACGGTATTGAGACGCATTATTTGGAGCAAGATGGATATCTTGGAACATAGGATATCCGAATAGATGTCTAAGGATCTTTGGGCTTTGTATGCTAAACAGCAAATATAGTAGCGAACCATTATTCCAATTTAGGAAGGGAAGGTCAACCACAAAACCTACTTTTTTATTGCACAACATGAAATACCGTAAACTCCTTGATCAAAGTCCGTACTGTATTTACGTACTTTGCAGTAAAGTTTACGTAAAGACCAGTTTATTCATCTTGCTTTTCGATGAGAAGAGCGTCAATAAAGCGTGGAATGACAGGAAGTGAGAATATGTTCTACAGTATATGTAAATATATAAATAAATCAATATATATATATATATGCATATACACCGGCTTCAAAATAAACATGGCACCAACACAAAAACAAGTAAATGGAACTTAACAGAAAGTTGCCGAATAAAGCGAAAGGGTACAAATTATAAACTATAACAAATCAATCGTTTTATTTGTGTGCTTTCTTCGTACACATTTTGTGATATCTTGGTTGTATTCGGATTATTCTTGATTACGGGTTATACAACATTCGCACCACTGACTTCGAAGGAGCCTAAGCTGTAGATCAACGCGGTGTAGGAATAGTCCTAAGTCAGAAAGCCGAAGCGGCCCTATTAGTCTGGTTCCCAGTCAACAGTCGCTTGTGCGCCGTGAGGCTGCAGCGATCATAGGGTGTCAGGAAGGACAGTAGTGTTAAGCACAGTTTATTTGTTATCTCGGTATACGTTCCAACAGACTGCAGCCTTGACATGCAAAGGACGAGTTTTACGATGGACTCGTCACTCTTGTTTGGAAGAGCAGAGGCTTTGACGTTGTAATGGTAGTAGGTGATTTTAACGTACAAGTTCGAAAACTGAGTGCATCGGGGTCCTGTTAAGGTGGCGATGTGCCTTACCTGATCGGCGAACAGTTAACGGGGAAAGACTTCTGCAGTTTTGTGCGGGCAATCAATTATTTTTATCTAGTACGAATTTCCGACACAGTTCGCGTCGCGTAGCGACATGACGCTCTTACTCTGAGTCAGATCGACCATATCGCAGTAAGCTACCAATGGCGCGGTTCTGTCCAGAACTGTAGATCATACTGGACCACGTACGTCGAATCGGACCATGCGTTAGTTTTAATGCTATTTTTGCCGCAGCTAAATGGCCATCAACGCAGGCCACAACCCGATTGGCTGTCGAACGTTTGTCTGATTCGGCTGTTCGCAACAGCTACGAACAGAAACTCCGAGGAACTGAAAACTTCGACGAGCAGCAATGTAGACGATCAGTGGGATCAAATTAAGCAGACGATGCATTTGGCAACAGATTTCGCCTGTGGTCCTAGATCTAGCGTTTATCAAAAGCACTAGATTTCGCAAGGGTCGCATGGGTCTAATGGAGCAAAAACGCCAGCTGCCTAACTGCAAAGGTGTGAATAAGGTGCGTCGACAGTTGCAGCGCCAATTGACGATAAGCCTTAGGAATGACCATTGGAACTAGCGGGTTAAGCTAGCCCAAGTGATGGAGGAAGCGGCCGCTTCAGGTAACAGTCAAAGACTGTTTAAGCTTATAGACGACACCGGTGGGCGGCGAACTTCGGTTAGTGAAGTCGTGTGCGATAGGAATGGAGAGCTCATTCATGGTAGACAGTATAGGCTGAACCGTTGGGCTGAGCCCTTCAAGGATCAGTTCAGCTGGCCACACGCTAACGTATTTAGGCTGACGTGTGCAGCTGTAAATCCTTGGGAGGTGTCACTTGATCCCTCAACGGAAAAGTGGAAGTGTAATCGACTATTCGGCTTCTGAAGAGGGGAATGCAACCGGTCCCGACGTCCTTCCCCCAGTTGTTTTAAACTGAATGGAGGAGCACTGATAAAAGCAGTTAACTCCTTGCTTCATGGTATTTGGAACGATGAGCGTATTCCGTTATCGTGGGATGAGTCACTGATTGTACCCATCTTCAGGAAGGGCATACGGAGTGACTATAGTAGTTATCATCGGATTACTTTAATTCCGATAGTTACCAAATTGTCGAACTGGGAAGTGGAGGGAAGCTATGCGATCTAGATTATGCAGATGACCTTGTTTTCCTTTTCGAGTTTTCGGACCATGCACTACGCGCGCTAGGTATATTCTGGAGATCGATTGCTCGGTTTGGCATGTGCATTGCACCTCCAAGGTGCAAAGTTCTGTTGCTGGACTGGACGACAGAAGTGCCGAATTTGATACTGGATAGAGAGGAACTAACGATTGTGGACTGTTTCATGTACCTTGGTAACTGTGTGTCGAGCGTTGGTAGCTCGGCGGTGGAGGTTAATAAGCGTATATCCAAGGCTCGTGCAGCTTACGCTGGACTGAAGCACTTGTGGCGTCGGTCTAATTTTTCAGTGGAGCTGGAGTTGAAAGGCCGTGTGTACTGTCCCTCAGTGCACTCAGTTCTGTTGTATGGTTGTAAGACAAGGAATATGCGTGTGGGCGATGTTCGTCGGATGGAGGTTTTCGACTACCGATGTCTACGTAGGTCCACTTCCTTTTCCCGTTCTATATTCACTGCTTTGTAGAAACCTGTAACTTTGGGAAATAAGAGCGGTTATTAAGGCTTACCTTTCTGTTTAACGCTGAGCGATGATGATAGTGAGCAGAATGCAGCACAAGCGGATAAACTGAGGCAAGAAATAGTTTGTAGAATGGAAATTAGGTTTGAAGATCGTTGCAAAGAGAGCAAAATGATGGAGGTTTTGGCAGCATTACGTGAGACATGGTTGTTAGAACCCTAGGTGGAAATGTGTTAAAAATTGAACATTTAAGATACACCGGTGACAAAACGGTTACGATGAATGCTGCAGTCACTTCGTGTGCACTTCATGAAAATGGATGCAATCAGTGAAACACCTCACGATAACGGAATACGCTCCTCCTTCCAGTTATCACGAAGAAATGAGGTAAGGGATTTTACCAGCACTTTTCCACCCAATTTGAAAGGAACTGGAGGAAGGTCGTCGGGACCTGCAGCTTTTCCCCTCTTCAGAAGCCGAATATTCGACTCCACTTCCACTTCCGTTGGGGACTCAAGTGACACCTCTCAAGTATTCACAGCTCCAGACGTCGGACTAGATACGATAGCGTGTGGTCAGCTAAACTGATACTTGAAATGTTTTGCCCAACGGTCCGGTCTTTCCTGTCTATCATGAATGAGCTCTCCAATCTTATCGCACACGACTTCACTAACCGAAGTTCGCCGTCCACCGCTGTTGCGTATAAGTTTGAACAGTCTTTGACTGTTACCTCAAGCGGATGCCACTTCCATCTCTTCGGCTACCTTAGCCCACTAGTTTTCGCGGTCATTCCTAAGGCTTATCGTCAACTGACGCTGCAACTGTCGACGCACCTTATTCACACCTTTGCAGTTAGGCAGCTGGCGTTTTTGCTCCATTAGACCCATGCGACCCTTGCGAAATCTAGTGCTTTTGATAAACGCTAGATCTAGGACCACAGGCGAAATCTGTTGCCAAATGCATCGTCTGCTTAATTTGATCCCACTGCTCGTCTACATTGCTGCTCGTCGAAGTTTTCAGTTCCTCGGAGTTTCTGTTCGTAGCTGTTGCCAACAGCGAACAGTTTTCCGTTATCAATAATTTCTGTTGTGTTTTATTGATAGCGGCAACTCTATGTCAGTACAATTGAATCCATTGTGACGATCAAGAAAGAAAGGAAAATAATTGGCAAATTTGATCAAGATCGGAGGATACAAAGTTTCCTAAGTAGGCTTAACCATCTAGTCTGATTCGCTAGTTGTGGCAAAAGATCTGATAATTGTCACAACTGTCGTAGCACAACTTTATGCGAGTATGAATGGAGGTTTCCGAATACCTTTACGACGATGGAGGTACATGTTGTGGAACAACATTTAGCAGTTTTCTTTTCGGGCACAGGAATAATTCTCAATGCTCTTCATTGATCGTTTTTGTTGTTGTTGTTGTTGTTGTTGTTGTTGTTGTTGTTGTTGTTGGTATCGTGCTTATGAGTTTCCTCAACATAAATAACACAGTCCTTGAGCATAGATAGACTGAAATAATTTCCACCTGCAGAACCGTTACAGTGAGACTGTACTTTGACTTAATGTGACGACCCGCGTGCCTACGTGAGACGATGTACTATACAGGATGGCTTATCTCAAGCCGAAGATCCAATCATGCCTTGAAGGTCAGTGGGTAGAATCTTGACGAAGTAGTCACCTGGTCCTCCAAGTTTGGGGCCGGTTTTAGTTGGCAACTCTGCCGGAAGTAGATGGGCTTCCACTCAGCCACTCCCTGGTGCTTTGCGGATGGGTTCTTGTTAGGACAAAAAGCTTTGGTTGAGAATCCTAGTCGTTCTCCTGCTTATTGGCTGGACTCCCTTCCAGTCTTCGTCCAAAAACTTCAATGATTGGCACAAACACAACGAATGCTATGCTGCATGGGCTTCGTTCAGGATAATCCGGAAGGCGCTGTCCATTACTCCTAGCAGAATGGGTAGTAGTAAGTACACCTGCTCCGAGTTCCCGTGCTCGGTTAACGCCCCATTGCCTTGTGGATAAGACTGACTCAAAGGCTCCGGTTAGGGTTCCGAAAGAAAAAGTCCTTCTGTTGGGTGGTGATTCGTGAAGTACCAGTAGCCCGAATACTTCCAGCATTTTTTCTCCCGGGAACCTTATTGATTTCCGCTCTTGCAACACTGGGACCACGCAAGTTGCCACGGAGTACTGCAGCTCGAAGGATCTATCTAATGACAGTATTACCGGAGGCGGAAGAAATAATTCTCAAGCATGACTAAGACGTAAGTGTTCATTTTACTTGGGTGGCTTCAATGTCAACACACCCATCTAAATAGGGCAACAGGGTGCCCTAGCTAGAACTCTTGAAACTTTCAAAGTAGATGTGTACTGTGTCTCCGAAAATCACATACAAGATCTTCCTTTCCGTGGACCAGATGCAATCTCATCCTCTCACTTCACTGTTTGCGTGTTCGGCTATTCGGCTTAGATCGCTCATGCCCAGGCTGATGTTGGGAATCACTGTGGGCATGCGAGCGGATCGTGCACTGTCAAGCTGGATTCCAATCAATAACCTTTTATGTACAGTTCGGTTGGACGGTTCTATACAAGTTAGTAGCAGTGGATTGATGCGTTGTTATTTGTTCGTCGTATCTGTGTATGCGCCCATTGACTACAGCCCAACTGAGGCGAAAAACGAGTTCTACCGGGGGCTTATCTCGATTACTCCTCAGTGTGCGTTCAACGGAGGAGGTCGTCCAATTTGGTTACTTAGCGAAGACGGAACAACACAACGGAGGTAGATTTTCTGTCCAGCCGATCAGATCATCAGCGGAGATTCCCTATTCCATTTTTCTTATACTCACTGACTGCTTTTGGCGAATTTTTTCACGATTCAGAATGTGCGCTTGTGTAGTTAGTCTGTGTTCCGTTTGTTAGCTGTTGCAGCATTCTTATCTTTTCCCGCGTGTGTACATCTGCTCAGTGTATTCACTCTTTATAGAAACATGTAACTTTGGGAAGAAAGCAGCGGCCAGTGACGCTTGTCTTGCTGTTTAATGCTGAATGACGATGATAATCACCAAATTTTGTCATACAAGCCGACATTAGCTCACCTTTAGCCTCCCCTTTGCTTTCACAGCGTTAGACTCAGATTGATTACATCGTCATCGGTCAACAGTGGTGTAGTTCCACCAAAGATTGTTGCTGATTCCGGTCCACATCTGTGGACCCAGACCATGCTGTGCTCCGAACTCGCTTCTGTTTCCGTCTAGTCTGATCTTATACAGAGAGAAAAGTCACAGCAGATTATAAACGGAAATCGCTGAGGACGATTCCGATCGGCACTCTCACAGCAGTTGTCGTCTCCAAAATAGCCAGCGCCCGATGAAAAACACTGGGAGAGCAGATCAAAGAAACTCTGCATTCAGCGGCAACTGCCCTGTAAGACTCCTTGCTGCATAAACCTCAGAAACGATGGATATCCTCGACTTCAGTTACTCTGCTAGATGCTCGCAGATCCGTCCGCCCAGATGCAATACACAATGAGACGCGTAGATCCCTGAGATGTCCGAGAAGTGACCGCGAGCAGTGGTGGATAGGGGGATGTGAAGCAATAGGATAGGCTGCGACGTTCGGCAACAGTCGCAACCTCTATCGACTGATTGAAAACATTGGTCCACGATAGCGAGGTGATTAAAGAATCCGATGGCACACTGATTCACTCTCAGAACCGTCGGTCGACGTGTTGGACAGAACACTTTGGAAGCAGTTTATTTGGCCCACAGCTACAGATGGCCATCTACTTATGCGTGAAAGTGGACCAATGCAGATAGGTACCAGTTCTCCATCCGAAATGTAGGTAATCGTGAAGATAGGTTTTTCTTAGAAGGGATAAAGCAGCTGGTCCAGATAGACGGTCTCCATTCTTC
The DNA here is from genome assembly GCA_008360955.1 of Fasciolopsis buskii. NCBI lineage: Eukaryota > Metazoa > Platyhelminthes > Trematoda > Plagiorchiida > Fasciolidae > Fasciolopsis > Fasciolopsis buskii. The sequence goes on from LUCM01000319.1 coordinate 54,746, forward strand.
TTCGGGGATGATGCCAAAGTGTTAACATTGGAGTTAACAAAATACTTGGGACCAGTCTGGCCAAGAGAAGAGATTGCTTAGGGCTGGTGTGAATCGGTGGTTGTGCCGATTCACAAGAAAGGTGATGGACCCTCGTGGGAAAACGACAGAGCAATTAGTTTGGTGAGCATCGCATCCCGGCTGCTCTTGGGCATTATCCTTCACGGGTTATCTAGCACTCGCAGATGTGCGCGTGAGAATAAATCCGGTTTCCGTCCCAGTCAGAGTTGTATTGACGAAATGTTCACTTTACGACATATCTTGGAACAGAGGCACATATTCCGTAGACCCAAGATTTCTATCTTTCTTGATTTTCTAGCGGCGTTTGACTCAGTCGATTGTGCAGTTCTGTGGTACGGTCTCCCATTGAGGGGTGTACCAGATATATTCATTTCGCTTATCCAAACTGTGTATTCGAACACCCGAAGCTGAGTTCGCGTTTTTGACGATGTTTCACCCGAGTTCACCAAGAGAAGTTACGTTCGACACAGTTGCTCTCTTTCACTTTTTCTGTTTAACTGTCATTTAAAAGGTAGTGAAGATAACCCTATCCTCATATGGGAATATGGGCACTGATATTTTCTCAGACAGGAATCTGTCTGACTTGGAATATGGGGTGGACGTTGTGCTAGTGAGTGAAGATTCATGTAAGTTGCAGGTTTTTCTCGATCGTCTTAACGGTAATGTAGGTGTGCCTGGTGTTGTTCACGGTCGTAATGTATAATGCTGCTACAGGACTTTGTTGATCAGCTCAAAGCCGATCCTTGTTATTGCATGAAAGCAACTGTATAAGATGATTGGATTTAGTTACTCGAGCTATTGTTTCTCACCTTGCGACTGTATATTAGATAAAGTGTCTTCGCGTTTCCAGAAGGCGCGACTGGTAGTTGCTAATTGGAGGCATCTGTGGTGTCGGCGTGACATCCGGTTATCGATCGAAGCTGATGCATACGCGGCAGGCGTGAGATGAGCATTGAACTGCGACTCCGAAATATATCTGTTGAGAGCAGAAGACCTGCGAAAATTTCTGATGTTTGGACACCGTTGTCCTCGAATTGTTGGTAGAAAGTGGTGGTAGACTTGTGGGTGACTCAGAAGTAAGGCGTAAGGTACTAGGTCCTACCGCACAGTCCTTAGAACATACGCTGAATCAGAATGGGTTTAGTTAGTTTTGCAGTACGGTCGCCTCGCTGTACGCTTTTGTTTGAGGGAGGTAATGGTTGGAAGATCGTTCCGCGTGGGATCAACGAGATCTTTCTTAGCGATGGCTAAAGACAATCGATGATATGGCAAAGTGCCGCTGTCAGTAGCGTTGTTGTTTTCGAAAGCTTTCTTCTTTTTGCTCCTCAGTCTGCTATTCTGCAGTCGATCTTTCATTATTCCTCGTACTTTTTCCGTTTGAGTTGATGGTGCCGGCAGACGGCAACGACAACCAGAGCACGTTTGCGCAAAATTAATGATTTTCTAGGCTGTACTCAACTGAACTGTTGCACAACGAAAATGACATACCTAAGAGTTTAAAGTGAACACTTTAAAGGACTGAGAATGGAATTTTGCTGTTCAACCATAGGACTGGTTAAATCGAACTTTTAGGATTTCGCATATCAAGGTTCGCATTGTCATTATGGACAGGTGAGATAGCAGAATTGTATCTCGATAAATACTTGTCCTGCAGCGGCTAATCATGATGATAATCGAATGTCAGGCGTGCAGCGCACTGAAGACGAATCTGTCGATAGGGCTGACCTTTTACCATGAATTCCGATGTTTGGGCGAGTTTATCGCCGAATAATGACTGAGGCCTTATCTACTTCGTCCATAGTTCACAAATCCATATTTTCACATTTTGATCGACAGCTTCGTCAGAAAGCACGCGCGGTAGTCGACAGTTACATCGTTGGTTTGAAGAAACTTGAGCGCGATTCAGCCACCGTTGTACATGCCATAGCAGAGAGACATAACAGATTATGAAAGCACAGAATCACTCCAGCGTGGATTCAGAACCTGCACTGAACGTAAGTTAACCGAGGCTCTGGCGATAAGCACCCACCCCACATGCATCAATCAGAACGACGAGGCAGAGATTTCGGAGATATGGACAGCTCTAACATCTTTGAGAAACAAACATACTAAATGTCACCATGCTAGTTGACCCCACCACCACGAAGGACAACTATTCTCCCACCCAACCCACTGTAAAACTTGACTTTAGAAAGACCACCCACGGTAGCCGAAACGTTGGCGCATGACATCTACCAACAGTGCTGTGTTATTACCATTATATCATTCACCATAAAAATCAATACGTAGTGCATCGATTTTTCGATACACTTCTTACGTCACTGAGTCCTAATAATAAAAAGCATTCTCTAAGACTTCGCATAAGGGTCAGCGTGGTTCAAAGCACATTAAAACAAGGAGTTCAGAGTACAGCTCTACATTCTCCGTGTCTCTCTTCCTTCACGCTGATTCAATTCGAATGGATCCGACAGAACTGGTAACTAATGATTACCGAATGCTGGCGCTCAGCATCAGCCCCTCCGGAAGTTATTCCTGGAAGATTCCGGCGGCCTGTTACAACAGATCCAGGAACTGAGGCGGAGGTCCTCAGTGGAATCCGAGCCTTATGACGTCATAAATTATCCGTCTGCGATCGCTCTGTTTAAGGGTGGAAGAATGGAACTAGTCGGAGAACTTCAAGTTTTGTTTATGAAGATCTGGTACTCCAAGAAAGTCCCCTCCTCGTGGAGGAGTCGATTGTCGCCCCCATCTTGAAAAAGGACTTTCGCAATGACTGCGCTAGTCATACTGGTATTAGCCTAATCCAGATAGCGTCAGAGTTGCTTCAGTCCGTCATTCATCGCAGTTTGTACAACATACGTGATGGGCAAACTCGTGAGGAACAGACTGGGTTTCGCGCCGATCGTAGATGCGTCAATCAAATCTTCACCCGCTGGGTACCGTTTTACTTTCCAAAGGCCAACCGTAATCGTGTTCTTGGACATTCGCACAGCCCTTGACTTTGTTGATAGGTCTGTACTGTACAACAACACTGTTTGTTGAAGAATGGAGTACCTGAGATGTGTGTGTCTGTCTTCAAAGAGGTGTGCTGTCATACTTCACATCGGGTTTCGGCTTATGTCTAGCTTCCGCCACCCTTCGTTGTCTCCGGTGCAGTACCTGAAGGCTGCCCTATATCCCCATTTCTATTCAACCTTGCCATGCAAGATGTTGTGCAGAACGCTTTATCTGGTGGACCTGAACTCCTCCAAGAAACAGAGTTTTTGTCTAAGGCATACCGACGATATCGCCTTGTTCAGTGTCGATGTACAAGCAATTCAACGTGTTATACTACTTGGCGACTAAATTCTCTCGGTACGGTATGCGCTTCTTACGGTCAAAATCCGAAGTTTTTGTACAAGATTCCCGGGATGCTGCACTCACCTTTTGTGGTGATCGGGTAAAGGTGGTCAGTAGCTTCAAGTGCATCGGAAGCCTGATCACACCTGGCGACTGCGTTGCGACAGCCAGAGCAGCTTTCGCAAACGTGTGACGCTTGTGGGGCTGCTATGACATCCAGCTTTTTCTCCAGGGTAGGGCATACAATGATACGATTCTTAGTGTTCCACTTAAAGGTTGCGAGACCTGGCCTGTCGGCGTAGGGGATCCCTGGTGACTTTCTGTTTTCGACCACCGATGTCTCTGAACCATTGCTTGTGTCTGGTGGGAACATCGGGTGAGCAACGACAAGGTGCGTCGTCTTATGTAGGATGCGAACTTACATTATCGCTCTACATCGACTTCGGTGGCCTAGAAACGTACTGAACATGTCTGCTCATCGTCTACTTCTTCATGGTTTTTTCACGTGCTGGGCAAGGCTGGGAGAAGCGAAGTGGCGGCCAGGCTATGACTGGGTACGAAGGCATAAGGAATCTAGCTCCGACTTTGGCCTCGGTTGGTGCTTCCCGGTTTGGGCTTAAGAGATGAGAATGTTTATTGGTTGGAGACGCTGAGAGACATGGCTCCGAACCGAATTCAATAGTGCGAATATTGTAGAACCCGTACCCCCCAAGAATAACTTGAATGCAACCAAAATATCACAAAATGTGTACAAAGAAAACAAAAATAAAACGATTGGTTTGTTATGGTTTATAATTTGTACCCCCTCCCTTTATTCGTCAGCTTTCTGTTAAGTTCCGTTTACTTGTTTTCATATTGGCGCCATGCTTGTTTTTATGCCGGTATATATGCATGTTTGAAAAATCCTACAGAACATATTGAGAACAACACAACGTGGCGAACAAGCTCGTTTTCAGTTATTCGTATTCATGCCAATACATAACATTAAATATGGTCTGGAGATGGTTCAAGGGAAATTGTCCGTTTGCATTCACTCCAGTTCACAACTCTAAGAACGCGTCTGTGTATGTGTAATTGATCAGTTTGTCACACGATCAGGTTGTAGACCACTTGTCGGATAATGACAAGTGGGCCAGGGAAGTTTAAGAGTGACTGCAAACCGACAATTTCCCTTGAACCACCTCCAGACCATATTTAATGTTACGTATTGGCATGAATACGAATAACTGAAAACGAGCTTGTTCGCCACGTTGTGTTGTTCTCAATATGTGCATATATTTATATGCTGACTGACTCGGTGGTCGTACTCTTCGAACTGCTGACAATCGGTCGCATTTTTCTGTTTTTTTTTGCAGCACCCACTCTTTTGGATACCGTGAACAAAATACTGCCTATCTGTTCGGACTATTCCAATATTGTAAGATTCGTCGGAGGTAAGTTTTAAGGGCGCTGGGTTTCTGAATTTACACACCTTTTTTGTTATCACGAATGTGAACATTGGCATCACAAGGTATCCTGATGTTTTTCGGCTGTTTCACCTGGATACCAGTGACAACTCTGCTGTCATTGTCACGTCTAACCTGTTGATATCTTAAATGGTTCTCCACTCCAAGCCTCACGAATGGGTTCCCATTTTTCCTCGTCAAGCAAATTTTACAGATCGTTTACTCGCTCATATTCATTCAAAACTGGCAACGAACAATGCTCTGGCTCGATCTCTAAGGCACAAGCCTGCGCCTATATTTACCAGTGTGTTGAGTGGTATATATGTTTTTTTTCTGGTTTGTTGTTTTTTATGCGGATGCTTACAAGGAAAGCGAAAACAAGAACATGCCTTATTTCTGGAAATTTTCCTTGTTCAGCTAAACAATTCAATCCAAAACTCAGCTTTCTGGCTCATGAATGCACTCACTATTTGTGCATGTTCTTGATGATTAACACATGATTCAGCAAACTTCAGATGCTACAATACTAATCCCAGTGACTGTTAACAAACGATTGCTTGTTATCAACATCATCACCGTTCAACGTCAAACAGCAAGCCTGCGCAGGTATAAAACCAGCAACATTTTAAAAGCCAAGAATTTAACAATTATCGGAGATACGTGATTCTACCAGTGCTCCTCCACCCAGTTTGAAAAGAATTGAGGGGAGGACGTCAGGAACAGGTGCTTTCACCCTCCTCAGAATATTCGACTATTCCACTCTACTTCCACTTCGGTTCCGGGGGGGCTCAGGACTCGCAGCCGCCACCGTCAGCCTAAATACGTTAGCGTGTGGCCAGCTAAACTGATGCTTCAAGTAATCTACCCAACGGCGCAGCCTATACTGTCTACCATGAATGAGCTCTCCATTCCTATCGCACACGACTGCACTAACCGAAGTTCGCCGCCCACCGGTGTCGTCTATAAGCTTAAGCAGTCTTTGACTGTTACCTGAAGCGGCCGCTTCCTCCATCACTTGGGCTAGCTTAACCCGCTAGTTCCAATGGTCATTCCTAAGGCTTATCGTCAATTGGCGCTGCAACTGTCGACGCACCTTATTCACACCTTTGCAGTTAGGCAGCTGGCGTTTTTGCTCCATTAGACCCATGCGACCCTTGCGAGATCCAGTGTTTTTGATAAACGCTAGATCTAGGACCACAGGCAAAATCTGTTGCCAAATGCATCGTCTGCTTAATTTGATCCCACTGATCGTCTACATTGCTGCTCGTCGAAGTTTTCAGTTCCTCGGAGTTTCTGTTCGTAGCTGTTGCGAACAGCCGAATCAGACAAACGTTCGACAGCCAATCGGGTTTGTGACCTGCGTCGATGGTCGTTGAGCTGCAGCAAAAATCGCATTAAAACTAACGCATGGTCCGATTCGACGTACGTGGTCCAGTACAATCTACAGTTCTGGACAAAACCGCGCCATTGATAGCTTACTGCGATATGGTCGATCTGACTCAGAGTAAGAGCGTCATGTCGCCACGCGACGCGAACTGTGTCGGAAATTCGTACTAGATAAAAATAATTGATTGCCCGCAAAAAACTGCAGAAGTCTTTCCCCGATCAGGTAAGGCACATCGCCACCTAAACAGGACTCCGATGCACTCTTGGTATACCTTGTTTCAGTGTATGGAACTCAGTAGAATAATCTGGTTGGGTCTCGCGTTGCGTATAGCGAACACTCGTCTACCATACCGTGCCCTATTTTGTACTCCCAGCAAGGAATGGAAGAAGCCATGTTGAGGACAACAGATGACGTGGCAACGTGGTATGAGAAAATGTACAGCGAACTTAGGTAATGTAGGTGTCTCGCATCTTCGTGGTTGGGGTCCGAAAGACTCGTCAACTAGCTGGATGGAGACAATGAAGGATATGACAGTGAACCGCAAAAAGTGGCGATTGTGTTGCCGTTTTCTGTCGAATCAGAATGATTGAAAACAAGTGCGTTTGTACAGTTAGACTGTGTTCCGTGTGTTGGCTGCAGCAGCGTCTTATCTTTTCCCGCCTGTGTGTGTCCACCCCCTGTTCACTTTGGATATTCACTTGTTTTGTAGAACCATGTAACTTTGGGGAAAAGGCAGCGGTCAGTGAGGCTTGACTTGCTGTTTAACGCTGAACGATGATAATGATGGTAACCGTTTTTGCTTTACGATTCTGTTGACTGAGGTTTCGTTGATTTTGAACATTTTGTCTTTTTTGCATCCAATTTTTTTGGGCTTGTTTCATGTTTCACAGGGAGCGGTCTTCAGCGTATGCATATTTGCACTCCTCACTTCTCTGAACCCAGGACTCCATTATCCCCTGAGCGGATCACTCCCGGTTGCAACCACCCTGTTTTTTTAACAGCTAACTGCCAATCGCACTGCTGACTCAAACCAATTTCTCGCCATTATTTTGCGCACACTGTGAACGAATGCTCATCGAACACACGGAAGGCTGAATATAGCTTCATATTACCGCAAAGCTGTGCGATTAGTTTCAGCTGCCTTGGGTAGTTGGTCATTTTAGTCCCCTGCATGTATTCGTATATATTCATATGTATATTAATCATAAGTAGCATGTAAATTTGGCGAACCAAATTTCGCCAAAGCACATGACCGCCTTCGGCGTTATTGCCGGTCGTCAGGAATGCGTACCCGGTAATCTGTCCACATATCCTTATGTTTGAGCAAAGTTTACCAGAATGTAGTTTGTATTGTCAGAAGCTCTCATAAAAGCTTTTCGTTGAAAAAGAATTTTCCAGAGAAATTTCGTTCACTCTTGCAGATATTGCTTCCGTTTAAGTTCTTTTTCTGATGGCATTCTGTCCTCGTTCCTAAGGTTGCCTCGATGTAAAACAGTGCTGGCAAATCTCTGTCCTCCATCAGAAATGGGGTGATCATGTTTTCTGAAGTTATGATACTTGGACTATATGGTTGATCTCCGTCTTCCTTCGTAGAAAATGACAAACTAGTACCATCGAAATTAACTGGCTTGTAGGTTCATTCTGTAGATGGGGCACTTAATCTGAATAAATTAAAATGCTTGAGATATGTATTTTGTATGCTCACAAAACGCTTGCCGCAGCGTGCAGTGTTGTTCGAAACAGATAATGTTTACCGAATGGGTCCAGGCGGCAAGTGTATGGCGTGAGAAAAAAGTATGCAAAGCTTAAACAATGAATTTTCCGATGGAGGTTTACTTAGTGTATTGGGTTTCGGTTCACAAGATCCCTCCATGTGATGCTTGGCGGCCGTGGGTGATGCGGCTAAATGCCGCAATTAGTGATGCCCTTTCATTCGAAATCTTTCCTCCGTATTTTTGTCTAGTTTTTTGCGTTCAAGTTGATGCTTCACGGTTTCTCTTTTTCGCTTTTTTTCGACGGGCGATATTGTCAGGTAGCGCCGTATTAGTGATTGTAAAAACCGGAAACCGAAATCACACGTCAACTTTTTTATTCCGATCACGGATTCATTCCATTGGTTTTGTGTCACGAATTAATATAGATTTTCAGAATCCAAAGATAGACTCTCGGACTGTTGCCGCTCGTCAAATGTACCTGCCGACAGCCTTCTTCTCACCAATCTGCATCCTTCTTATGTGTTGTTTTTGACAAAATCCTGTCCTGACAGTCCTATTGTGTTCTTTTCTGCTCATATTTTTTGAATCGGGATTGCCAATGAATGGACTGTGATTGTTGTTTTGTCTTTTGTGGGTTAGTTCCTGTCGGCTGATAGGCCAACGGCACTGGGAGCATAACTTGTAATCGCTCCTTTAACCTTTGCCCATTAACTCTTTATAGAAACATATAATTCTGGGGAACAGGTAGCGATCAGTGGGGCTTGCTTTGTTTAACGCTAAATCATGCGTAATACTCAGCCATGATAGCTCGTTGGATTTTGTTCTGCGTTATTGTTAAGATATTTTTCTGTGCTACCGTGACAGATGATCGTATCAGGAGTATACTGAATAGTAGGATACACAGAGAAACGATTGCTTCATTTCTTCCCAAATTCTTTTCTTGATGTACACTGAAAATAGCGAAATCCATGTTCGAACACGGAGTAGTTAATCAAGCCCTGGCTGGGGCGATACGACGTCTGATCAAGGATTACCTAGTGTTGCTATGCCAGTTGGAACATCAGTACCGGATTGGTCAACTTGGGATCGCTCGACTTCAGTTTTTTCTTCGTGTAAGTTTTGGATTTCTCCCCGCAACCTGTTTTTATCGACGTCTCTCCGAATATCATGTGTCGATCGAACCATGTTCATTCCACACTACTGTAATTTTTTGTGTTATGTTTCTTCCCTCACTTACGGGTGCTTTTAGGTTGGATTAATCGTCTTTTTCCAAAAGTCATTTTCGGATCCTAGCTCCAAAAATTACCTGGTGGTAGACAATAATTTCTTCTAACTCAGTTGGTTACAACACGTAATCTTTTGGAATCTCGTTTAGTTCTGTGACTCAAAACCTCTGGGCGTTCGAGGATCAAGCATATAGTAAGAATTGCTTCTGTTTTCTGTCGCCGTGACTCCAGAACGTTCGTTAGGTTGTCAGACACACTTCTGCCTTCACAAAGTATATTCACTTCGCTCTAAAAATTTAGTCCAGAGAACTCCCCGTGCTACTACAATTCCATGTATCGGAATGACATGTTTTCTCTCCATTCATTTTTGATATTTCCCTGTGTTCGTAGTATCGCTGTGATGTGAACAGTTGCGATTTGTCATTTAACCAGATATCTGTCATTTTTCCTTGGCTAGGCGTCCATATGGACCTTGGACGGTTTTCCCAGGAAGTTCCCCAAACGACCTTTTGGATATGCACTTGCCATTGTTCGTTACAGGTTCACACTGCTTCTATCCTATGTTCAGAGGCACAGGCAAAGCTCTATGCTACCTGGTGTGCTGTCGACTTGGCGATGGGGGATCAGCCGCTGATTTATTGTCTACTTGCCAATAAGCTGGACCCAAGTTCGTTGAGTAGGCGATCTTGGATAAACGGTAGCCGTTTCCAGAACGTGATGGATTTTCGCCTGGCAAGGGTCCTTTCTATAAATAGAGGGTTGCTGTATGCTTATTACTTTGGCTTCTTGAATGAGGGACCCATTAAATGGGTTTACAGACTTTGATGTTCTCTGGGGATTTTGCACTGTGGCAAGCGTGTACGGATCGCATTCTTCCGTCACTTGCTTTAGTGGAAACTCAATGGAGTTTCGAACTCTTGATAAGAATTGGTCAAAAGTGTATTGTTTGGAATGCCGGACATCAGATCCCAAAGGCTTACGAAAGTCGACTGTCGCCATGCTGTCTTGCAGATCAACTGTTTTGACCAAATGCTCGGGATGAAGCCTGACAAGCGATCCATAGATTGTCGTGGGCGATCAGTGATTCGGTAGAGGAGATTGTCGGACCTTAATCTGTTTGTGATGAACCTCATACAAAAGCTTGTTTCGTTTCCTTTTTCCGCTTTATTTTCCTCCTCTCATCGTGGTTCCGATAGGCGGTGCACTTGGCATGTCTGGGATGACCGTACACGTTCGGTTTAACGAAGGCCGATCGTTGAATGCATTTGAGCTGTCACATCATCCCAGCTTGCAGACTCGTTGTGAGCATAGACGGTACTACCACAAGCCCATCTCGCCTAGGGAGCAGACTACCCCTGTCTGGCACACGCTTTTATGAATTTCATTTTCCGCGTTAGGCGTTTTACTTGTTAATGCAATGTATGTTAATGTAACGTATTGTACCCGTTGAGCCTGTAGGTCAAGTTGCACTTGAATGTGGGCGTGATATTTGTGTGAACTTGTTCCGTAATCGTTTCAGTTTCAGCAAGCGATGATCAAGTAGTGTAGTTGATCGATTCATAACTTTTATCCAACGAGTTAAAACCGGCTTGTGCGGTTGGCGGCTAAGCGACCAGGCGACTCATTCCCCTGTATTCTATGGCAAATGATTTACTGTAGACATCGTCGTCATAATGTGGTAATGAGCTATTTTGGTGAACATATTTGGCGCTACCTCTGTATAGTATTTTAAATCTTCTTCCTATAGCGGCATTATGACCCAAATAGTTTCGTACTTTTACATCGTTCACTGGACATTCATCACATGACACGCTGAAGTTGATAAGCGTACCTGTTTTATTGACGTGCTTTACTTTGAACCTAAGAATGTTTTTTCGTCGTTTCACCTCTCCCTCGTAGTTGAATTGTTTGCTTAAGCTGTAACCTTGCTTTACTTCACTCTGGTTTTGTTTTCTTATTCATGACATCGACTTATAGTGAAGAAAAATTCCAATATCGTAAGCCAGAAGAGCTATACAGAAGCGGAAACATTTCGAATGCAAGAACGCCATTGTTTGGGGTATTTGACTACATCGCCTGAGGTTTCCAAACATCGCGTTGGAGTATCTTGTGTATGCCGACCTGTTAGTTTAACTAGGCCTACTCAGGACTCTGTACAGGATAGAACTTTGAGGTGTTTTCGCCACATCACACTGATCACTCTGACTCAAGGTTCAATCATTACTTACCTCAGGGAACAGTATATGCCAGGAGAATAGGTCGGTGGGTTTATGTATTAGCCACCTTAAACTATTGGGACTTAGCTCATATTAAATCGACTAAGCTCGGTTACCCGAAGGCATTTGTTAATCCTCTAAGTTACTAAAAAGTTCTACCATCATATTTAAGTGATATTACGTAGAAATCGATATTCAAAAACAGCTCGTCTATGCAGTTACAAAAGCAGTCTAAGTTGCATTTATTGTGCGTAATGGTTACTCGAATCGTGGGCAATATGACTGCTATCACAATATGCATATTTTTTTAGCTTGAACGACGGGCATGCTACAATCTTTTCCACCTCATACCTGGGTGTGATAGGAGAGGTATGCTCCATAGCCACTAGGGTTTTGGTGGGAGTGAGGGGAACCGGCACCCTCGACTGTATAACTCGAAGTGGTATAGAATCAAATAAGGTCTCATTAGGCTTGGTGTGGCATCGAACCGGGCGACAGCAAACTGCCATCCACCCTCCGGAATTCGGACCTCTGATCTTTTTCGGTTTGGCAAACGCTCAATCCCAATGATCACCACGAAGTTTGCCGGATCAAAGCTATTAGACGATACCTTCGGAAGGGTTTGGATCATTCGACTGTGAGTTGGTCTTTCTCAGTTTGCCACTTTTCTGTTTAGCACTGTAATGTTGCTAAATATATCACGAATCATGCACTTATTTGTTTGCCAGTTTTGTCACGAATCACCTCACACTGATGCTGCTTTCTGCATCCTGTTTTAGGATACTGCCACCATATTCACACAGATTGGTCGCGTGGTGGTTGACATTACTCGAGGCAGTTGCTCAGGCGGAGCGGTACTATCTCTACTGTACGATCATGCACGTACTGTGTACGGCGTGAAACAAATGAATGAGCTACTTTCTTATTTGCTGCGCGCAGTACGTTCTCTAATTTTGCAATTTTCTTGTTATCTGCTTTATGCTTTCCAGTTGGTGCATCAGATTTTTTGGCTGTGCTTACATGATCTGTCACAGATATTTGTGATTTTCCTTTTGAGAATAACTGTAGCTGCAACCTGAAGTGGCTTGTTTGGTTTCACGCTTCCATGGTCTAAAGAGCCATACAAGAACGGCATATTCTCAGGCAAGGATTTAGTCAAGCATGGAAGGTTAATAAGTAAAATTCTGACGAAATAGCCTTCTGGCTCTGTAGTTTGGGAGTTGATCTGATTTGCAAACTCGATCGGAAAATTGAGTGGAGTAATAATTGATCCAATTAGATGGGCTTCCACTCAGCCATTCTCCGCTGCCTTGCATGCTGGTCCTTGTTTCAACGCATTGTAAGCAAAATAGATTCCATTTTGCATCGATTGTCGCGCAGAATAATCCGAACCGCTCTGCGATTGCTTTCTGCAGGTTGGATAGTGATAGGCATGCTTCTGCTCAGACTTCCCTGCCTGTTGTTCAACCTGTGTTCTGTTTGGATGCATATATCCTAGTCCGTAATGCTCCCATCCACGTTATGCTTGAAAGTTGGTAGCTGGTAATTTTCTTTGCTCAAGTTAGATATCTTGGCATGTCAGAAACCTGTTTAGATAAGTGTTGCGCCCTGTCCAATCTTCGTACAGATAACCCTGGGGAAAAGGCAGTGGTCAATGAGGCTTGTCTTGCTCTTTAACGCTGAAAGATGATGAGAATGATGTACAGATAACGAGGGTAGGCCCCTCCAGTTTTCTGCGGACTATCGTTAATTATTCTCTAGTAGGAGTTTCCGACACAGTTCCAGTCACGCAGTAACATGGCGCTCCAACTCTAAAGGTAGTCTGAGTCACATCGGGCCATATCTCAATGAGCTACGGTTGGCGCGGTTCGGATCATACACTAATTTTAGCGAAATTTTCGCTTCCTCTCAGTGGCCACCAATTCAAACCCGGTTAACAGCACAACCTTCGTCCAAACCGTAGTCTTCACTGGTTACCAGAAGAAAATCTCCTGACAAACAGCTCCATCGTAAGAAGAGTAGTAAGATCAGTTCTGACGGGCACTACACTTGTGGACAAGTTCTGCCTGTGATACTGAATCTGTTGTCTGTCAAGAACAAGTCATCCCTCTAGAGTTCTTGAGTCTAAGTGGAGCCGAAGCGCAGGCCTTCGAACGGTAAAATGGTGAACAGTGTGCACGGGAATCTACAGAGGCAAGTGACGACAAGCTTTGGGAAGGACCATGAGTTACGATAGCCGAAGAATCGGAACTAGCAGCTGCTTCAAGTAACAGTCAAGGTCTGTGTAAGCTTATAGGCGACACCAGGGGGCGGCAAACTTTAGTCAGTAATGCTCTGTTCGATTGAAATTGGGAATCTATTCATGGCGTACAATAGAAGCTGAACCGTTGGGCCAAACAGCTCAACGCCCGATTTCGTCGGCCGCGTCAACATGGTTACTGCGACGACAGAAATTTAGTCTTTGGAAGGTGTCACTTCATCCATCCGTCATTCGACTACCGAGACGTAAAACATCCGCCGGTTCCGACTAACCTCTGCCAGATGTTTTCAAACCAGGCGGCGATGTCTTGATTAAAGGACTTACCTCCTTCCCCTGTGATATTTTGATCGAGGAGCCAGTACGTAAATATAAGGACCGAACGACGTAAGGAGTGTATCGAAAAATCTATGCGCCATGTATTGGTTTCCATTGTGATTGATATAGTGATAATAATAGCGTTGGTGGTAGATGTAAAACTTGCCTTAAGAAAGACTACCCATGGTGGTCAAGGCGTTGGCAAATTGCTTCTACCAACAACGCTGTGTTATTACCATCAGATTATTCACAATAATGAGGAATGGGTCCAATTATCATGGGGCGAATCAATGATTGCACCCACCCACAGGAAGGGAATGCACAGTGACTGTCGGATTTGTTCAATTCTAATAATTACTGAGGTTCTAGCTTTGATAGTGCTGCGACGTCTGACACCGATTTGTGAGAGTGGCTTCCACGGATAACAAGCCAAGTGTCGCCAAAAATTTCACTTCTCTCTGGCAACTTGAAACGCGCCACATCGTTGACTAATGATCGTGGTTTTTCTGCACTTGCAAAGCACCTTCGACTCCACTTGCCGAACAGTGCTATTCACTGTTTTCCACCGGGGAAGCATGCTGGTAATGTTCGTCAGTCCGCTGCGACTATTTTTCTCTCATACTGCCGGTCACACAAAAGTATACGTTGAACTGTCAAACTCATTTGAGACAATGAGCGGTGTTTGACAAAGATGTCCAATCTCTCCATTCTTTTCCAACTTCGTCATGGATGACGTAACGGAGCATGCTTTAGGAGGTCTTCAGGATGTAGGCGTTGAATATAAACAAAAATGGGCAACGTACACAAGACAGACTGGTAAGCTCTCTAACTCCATTTAGCATGTGGCTTTCGCCTTCAAACTGTAAAGTGCCGTTACAAAGCTGGATGTCAGTAATGCCGAACTTAGCACTCTGTTTGGCGCAACTAACCACTGTTGGGCATTTCACTTATCTTAGCAACTACTTGACTAGAGATGATGGCCCAATATTAAACTCAAGCAAGGCCTGTATAGCGCGCGCTTACCCGGGCCACTCATCAGGCCGCCCCTGTATTTCGCTTGAATAGAAAGGTTGTGTATTGTGACGCAATGCGCTCGGTTCTGTTTTGTCGCTTTCATAGTAAAGGTATTCGTCGTTTTGAGATTTTCGTTTAATGTCGCTAGTGTTGAGTGAAATGACCATGTGAGCAATACTGACTTCAGAAATTTTGTGTTGGATAACGGTTCAAGGAGTTTTGTGTCAAAGCGGATCGAGTTTAGCAAACTTTGTTTCTTGGGTCATGTTGCTTATGGCGAACGCTCGTCTATCGCACCGTTCTGATTCTCCCTTCCCTCCCTCTGACAGGGAGAGCCACTTGGAGATCAGCAACTGGTATGACAGTGTAAAGTGCAAAAATGTCCGGAGAACTTAGATAAAGCAGATGTCTTAGGTTCTCGTGGTTCGGATCCAAAAACCTTCTCGGTCATTTCGTTATATCACTGATATGGTAGCGAACTGAGAACGGTGGCAGCTGTGTTGTCACCTCCAGTCGAGTCAGAATGGTTGAAAAAGTGCGTTTGTACAGTTAGACTGTATTCCCCCGTATTGACTGTCACGGTATTCTTTTTCCTTTGCCACATTTGTAGACCTTTTTCTTTCCCACTTTGTATATTCATTCTTTTTATCCGAACTCGGTGAGAAAGTCAGCGCTCGGTGGAGCTCCTCTGCTATTCCACGCTGAACGATGATGTTGAAGACTATGATGAGCGATTCTGTCCATTACACCTCATAAATATCCTCCCTGAAGACATTTTATTGTTATCCTGCCAAGTTGGGAAGTATTGATAGCGTTGCATTGTTCTTTTTTTTCTCCCTTTCATTCAGGCATCTGTCCCATTTTTCAAAATCCTACAAAAATGGATTTATCGAGGTGTTATTTCAGATCCTTATCAAGAAGTGAGTACTGTCACCTATTTTGGCAATAGAAATGATGTCTAAATAAAGAATTTATCATATCAAATAAATGCATATTGCAGGCACTCTTTATTACTTTTCATGATTAATATTCGACTCATAAGTATCTTATAGTCTACATTGTTTCCCATGGAGAAGACGAGTTATGAGCTACACTCACGACGTCATATTGCCACTGGTGAACTCTTGATAAGGCGAACATTTGCCGGGTGAAAACGTGGCACGTCCTCGAGGCTGCCTCTGGTCGTCCACGGTCGCTTACTGTGTGAGCCTGAATCCAGACGTTGGCCGTTGTCTTACGCGCAATCTGAGGATACAGTGGACAGAATACAACTCTAACTTCGGTTATAAATGTGTGCGTTTGCAGTGCAACACATTGAATGCGGAGTACAACTTAGGTAGACGGCGAACACTTAACTCGTAATCGCACAACGACTATGCTATTGGGTTATACATCAAACGGGAGTATAAGATTCCAAAGTAAGTCTCTCAGTGGCATGACTGAGAAGGCCGGGGCGAGCGACAACATTTTATTGGACTGCATTCAGGCCGGTAAACAGTTGCACAAAAAACACGTCGTATGCACTGTGAGCTGCAGAGAGTCAAGGACCTTGCAGTGTAATGTAAAAGTATAGAAATCACTCAACCAAGAAAAAAATAACGTTAGGGGCTAAAATTTCAGTTCCTCTAACCAAAATAAAAAACAAACGTGCATCACAGTTTCTGGCCACTTGGTCGTCTTGCTGAAAAATACTATTATACGTGAAGCTAGTCAAAGATGGGCATTTCAAAATGGTAGGCTACCAAAGGAATGATTGATAATGTAAATTCTAGCATACTGGTGAGTGCATTAAACCGTTTTGACTTCACAGATCACAAGTTTGCGTTTCACTATCGCCGATAACTTTGGTTGTAGATGGTCATTCGGATTCATTTTCACATTTCGGTAAAAATTACGATATAACGGTTGTCCTCCTTATTGT
Source organism: Fasciolopsis buskii (assembly GCA_008360955.1). NCBI lineage: Eukaryota > Metazoa > Platyhelminthes > Trematoda > Plagiorchiida > Fasciolidae > Fasciolopsis > Fasciolopsis buskii. Next base: position 71,644 of record LUCM01000319.1, read on the forward strand.
TTATTCCAATGGCGAGGGGGTTTTCGAAGCCGTGATTTGATACCCCTTAATATTTGCACTCCAAGTTGGTGACGGAAAACAACGCGGTTGTTGGAAACAAACGGTGTACAATAGCGGTTTCACTATACGACTTTTTCTTCTTACAATCGTATTTTTCGACAATGCGCCGGTACATTTGTGATCCGATTGCTTATCCCGTCGGCCGCACAGAGTAACATGTGTTTGCTTCTTCTATTTTTCGTATCTGTAAACTGCAATAATGATGAACACAATGGACACTAGTCACGAAAATACGCTGTTGTCTGTTTCATCCTACGCACATCCCCCTTTCGTGGATTTGGTCGATGACTAAAATCAACTAAATATCAAAATAAGGTTTAGTATAGTTCTCCTAAGTTGTATATCGCGCATTGATTGTGTGTATAATGCAACATGCGTATCAAGGGTAAAACAGCTGTGCGGTGCTTCCATGGTTTTTCGATGATCATCTGACCGTTGATATCAACTAGTGAATAATTTCGTCAATTACGTAATCGCCCATCTTATTTTTATCCCCTTGCACGATCTTGGAAGTGTTTAGTTACTCGTTATAGCACAGGGTTTATCATTTTGCATTTTTGTTGTTACATATGTGAAGTATGAACTTCGTGGGATGATCGTTACGGCATTTACTTGTAGGGCCCCAACCAGGATGGTGGGAAGCATCAATCGCCAGTGTCGAAACTATTTTCTTTGCGCACCTATATTAAACCCTAGCCTGATCACCGATTTGCTCCTCTCAGCCTTGCCTGGCAAGTACAAAGAACACGAAAACTGAAACAATGCGCAATGTTTTCAAGCCACTGATCGCGTCGTAGAGCGATTACCTAGATCCTAAGGCGGCTATCAACACCTAGCACATAACGGCGCACCTCAGCATTACTCACTCGATGTTCCCACCGGATTCAATCATTACTTCTGAAAAATTGGTGGTCGAATACAGATAGTTGCCGAGCTGCAACAACAGAAGCTAAAATAATTGGATATTACGCCTATTTATGCCCCGTTTTAGAGTGATTCATAATCGGATTTTTGTGTAGTCACCTGTCATTAATAGCAGTTTGCGCGTTCTGTTCTAACCTCCATCATTGTATTTGTAAGTTCTTCATTGAAGCGGGACCGACACCAGATTTCGTACAACCTAGCGGTCACCTGACTTCGCACGACCGGAATCAACTGGATCAGATCGCACATGAGTACGTGGATTGGGCGTTTTTCTGGGAGCGACATTACAGCGTGGTCCCAACTAATCTGCCCAGCTTCCTTGAATCACATGTGAACAAGATTTTGAATACGGGGAAATATTTGAATGTCGTTCAACAATGCGGTATGTTTTCTGGTCACGACGAATTTTCCTTGACACTTGACATCATCACTTGGGTGTTACGTGCGCTCTACCTGGTTTTCTGTTCCATTCTTCCTCTCCAATGCAATACAATATTTGTAACCAGTAACCTTGTGAGACCATCTTTTTTCACAAATAACTTGAAAATTGACCTTCAATATCACTTAAAATCCAAGGGTTTCAGTAACTTCGTTGGGGTCTGCAGCATGGGAACGTTGTGTTTTGTCTCCTTCATCGAAACGTCAATCTCCATGCAATCGGTTGACGTTTCTAGCTTATCTGTACTATTTTTCCATTTACTTCGGATATCTTTCAGAGTATCCGGCAGCTCGATCACGCTGGGTGTTCTGTTCTTATGCGTTTTTCATACGTGCCATAGACAATACTATTTTCGTGAGTGCCTTCATTGCATCGCTCGCGCAACTTCGACTTCATCGCCCGAATGTCATCAGTAGCAGCCTGTATAAATCCTTTTGTAGGAAGCCTGAGATTTGTTGGGAGCGGTTTGAAAGTTGTTCTCTCTTCTCTCTGATGACCACTATCTACCAACTGTTGCCGTATTGTGCCTCTGAATTGTAGTTTTCCGAAGCGCATTCGGAAAGTGTTCAAATATCCTTCATGACAGGCGCCTTTTCGTGTGCCCAATTTACCGTGCATTATAGGAACACATAAACTGATGAGAAACTGACAAGCCAGCCTGTCGATGGATCGGTGAACAACGAACTGCTCGATGCTAGCTAGTACCCGGGCACGGGTCGGACGAAAAGGTCGTCCAAGGGATTTTGATGAATGCTGTTCCGCGATTTCCGACGGTTTATCAACGGACGGTCGGAAAGACCTTCTTAGCTGTTTGGCCTTGATTAGCGTGTATCCTCATTCATATACCGGTGAATAAGGAGTTCTGGATAACCGTTATTAAAGTGGACGTTCCAGCGGCAGTGTCTGAAGAGTTGATACTGTTGTGTACACTGAATGCACAATTTCTCCATAATGGAAAATATGGTAGACAAAATGATCTTGTTGCCTAACAAACTACGTCTGAGTTTGCCCAACAGTATGTGCGCCGGAACAGGTCCAGGCGGTGATCCGATTGCGATTCCTTCATACTGATTACTCAAAAACTGCAAATGGAAATGTCTGAGTTAAAATATCGAAAATATATTGCTTTTTGTTAGAATCTGTTTTCATGATTCGATTGGTGTATTATGTTATCCTTTCCCTGGCTATTATCTTGATTTAATGAGCAGATGTCATCTCTCCTGTTTGTTGGAGCTTTTGTGATGCATTCTGGAGAAAAATCTCACACTGCATCTGACGCTTATCTAACGGTGATGATGGACATTCGATCTGCTTAACCAATACGTTGGAAATTAGCTCTTGTATTGGCAATTAGGAGTTTTTGCAAAATGAACTGGGTACCATAGAATGCACTGATTATTTTTTTTAGTACTTCCGCCTCTGGGGCAGGTAATGGAGAGATTATCGAAGTGTTTTGCCAGTTACCAACGCAATTGAATCATTTTCCCTCTAGATCGAGTGACTCGTGGTTCAACTCCCGCTCTTGGTTTATAAATACTGAACCGTAGAGGCTGGAAATATCTGATGCTTTGCATTTGCTTTCGGAAAACTTTTTGTGTGACATACTATTTGAGCTACACTTATCGCCAAAAAAATCTAAGTGAAGTGTGATCCTCATGTGCCACAGTATCAATTCGGGTGTTCCAACCTACCCGAGCGCAGTCTTCCAAATATTAGCCTCCGTCATGTGAGCCGTAGTTAGGGCATTTGATGTGAAGATCGTGCACGGTTTTGTCTGTTTGGAGTTCATTCGATGCTCACTTATGCGTAGGTCGTCTGACATGCCACCGGACTCTAGAAGTCAGAGATTTCGCGCAGAGACTCCTTTGGAATAGTTCCATTCAACTTCATCTCTGGACCATCGGGGATCATCATGATTATTGTTCAGCGTCAAACAACGAGGCAAGCCTCACTGACGGCTGCCGTTACATGGTTCCACAAAACAAGTGAATATCCAAAGTGAACAGGGGGTGGACACACACAGGCGGGAAAAGATAAGACGCTGCTGCAGCCAACACACGGAACACAGTCTAACTGTACAAACGCACTTGTTTTCAATCATTCTGATTCGACAGAAAACGGCAACACAATCGCCACTTTTTGCGGTTCACTGTCATATCCTTCATTGTCTCCATCCAGCTAGTTGACGAGTCTTTCGGACCCCAACCACGAAGATGCGAGACACCTACATTACCTAAGCTCGCTGTATATTTTCTCATACCACGTTGCCACGTCATCTGTTGGCCTCCACATGGCTTCTTCCATTCCTTGCTGGGAGTACAAAATAGGGCACGGTATGGTAGACGATTGTTCGTCATACACAACGCGAGACCCAACCAGCGTAGTCTACTGAGTTTCGTACGATGAAACAAGCCATTATTAAGAGTGGTACTTAGTACTAGATTCCTGACCGGTACTTTCATTCGGTCACTCCTAGCGATACTACGTAGACGTCGGTTATCGAAAACCTCCAGCCGACGAACATCTCCCACACGCATATTCCATGTCTCGCAACGGTGCAACAAAACTGAGTACATTGGGGCACAGTACACGCGACCTTTCAACTTCAGTGAAATTTCAGGCCGAAGCTGAATGGTCGTGTGTACTTTGCGGCAGTGGATGTGGGTCTTTCATTTCAGTCACTCCTTATAATTAAAGTGATCTGGTTCAAAGATCTGTTCGTATTGAATTAAGACATTCTGTCTTTTTCATTTCTCTATCTGCTATATTTTTCTAAGTTAAATAATCCATCTTGTTCCAGTGAAACATTGCAAGTCCACAGGAGAAGAAAATCATCAACGCCAACTATCGGCCAGTCGTAATTATAATTTTGAGTTCTTTTTCGTTGCTTTTATCTCTTTGTTGGCCTTGCAATGTTTGTTAGTTTCAGCCTACTATGATATTAATTAGTAACCAATATTCATATCTGTTTGATTCAATTGATTTTATATGCTTTGATCACGGTGCAGCTTTCATGCTGTCGATGGTGCGACTCTGCCTTGTTTTTGCTATCGTCTAACTATTGGATCGTCTTTTCTAATCGGTGAGTTCACCACGTAGCGTGGTGTTCTTCGGGGTCTCCACTTTCATCCCTTCTTCTTAACTTTTGATCGAAATAATTGTGGAATTCACCCTATTCTGACGCGAGACTAGCGGTACTGATATTGACTAAGGCAGGAAGCTGTCAGATTTAAAGTTCTCCGGTGCTTGTATGTTTTTCATTAAAGCCCTAGATAGGCATCGGAGTTTTTGCGAGCATGTAACCATCAACTTCTTTCAGCGTTAAACAGCAAGGCAAGCCTCACTGACCGCTGCCTTTTTCCCAGACTTCCATTTTTCTATAAAAATTATGAATATTCAAGGTGAACAGGAAATGGATCTACACACGTGGTAAAAGATAAGACGCTGTTGCAGCCAGCACACGGAACACAGTCTAACTGTACAAACACACTCTTTACCTGAGTTCGCTATACATTTTCTCATTCCACGTTGCTACGTCATCTGTTCACCTCCATATGGTTTCTTCCATTCCTTGCTGGGAATACAAAATAGGGCACGGTATGGTAGACGAGTGTTCGTCATACGCAACACGTGACCCAACCAGCGTAGTCTACTAAGTTTCATACGCTGAAACAAGCTGTTTTCAGAAGTGGCACCCAATACCAGATTCCTGACCTCTATATTACTCACCCGGTCACTCCATCCAATCCTAGCCATACTACGTAGACATCGATGATCGAAAACCTCCAACCGACAAACATCGCCCACACGCATACTCCACGTCTCGCAACCGTACAACAGAACTGAACGCACTGCAGCACAGTACACACGACCTTTCAACTTCAGTGAAGTATCAGGCCGACGCCACAAGTGCTTCAATCCAGCGTAAGCTGCCCGAGCCTTGGATATACGCATACTTACCTCCAATCCCGAGCTACCATCGTTAGACACGCAGCTACCAAGGTAGGTGAAACGGTCCACAATCGTCAGCTCCTCTCCATCCAGTATCAAGTTCGGCGCTGCTGTCGTCCAGTCCTGTAACAGTACTTTGCACTTTGCACTTTGAAGGTGCAAAGCCCATGCCAAACCGAGCAACCGATCTCGACAGTCTATCAAGTGCCCGTTGTGCATGGTCCGCAGACTCGAAAAGGCATACGACATCGTCTGCGTAATCTAGGTCAGATAGCTTTCCTCCACTTCCCAGTTCAACTGCTACATCCCGGAGACCTCCTAAAGCATCTTCCATCACCTCGTCCATGACGAAGTTGAACAAGAATGGAGAGATGGGACACCCTTGTCGAACGCCACTAGTTGTTTCCAAGGAACGTGACAGTTCACCGTATACCCTAACGCGACCATAGGTATGCGAGTACAATGCTCTCAACAGGTTCTCAAACTTCGTTGGCATACCTTTCCGGTGGAGAGCACTGAGTAGTGCCGGTCGATCCACGGAGTCGAAAGCATCTTTCAAGTCGCGAACGACTACGATCGTAGGGCGGCGGTGCGTGTGGCGCGTTTCGAGTATCTGTCAGAGTGAATATCTGGTCGATGCAACCTCGACCTGGCCGAAATCCGGCCTGTTGTTCGCGGATATTACTCTCGCGAATCGGTGTCAAACGGCGCAGCATTATCGAAGCTAACACCTTAGTAACTATCGGAATCAAACTAATCTCACAATGATTGCTGCAGTCACTCTGTGTGCACTTCCTGAAGATGGATACAATCAGTGAAGCACCTCACGATAACGGAATACGCTCCTCTTTCCAGTTATCACGAAGAAATGAGGTAAGTGATTTCATCAGCACTTCTCCACCCAGTTTGAAAAGAACTGGAGGAAGGTCGTCGGGACTGGTTGCTTATCCCTCTTCAGAAGCCGAATATTCGACTCCACTTGCAATTCCGTTGGGGGATCAAGTGACACCTCCCAAGGATTTGCAGCTGCACACGTCAGCCTAAATACGTTAGTATGCGGCCAGCTAAACTGATCCTTGAAGTGCCCAACGGACCAGCTTATGCTGTCTACCATGAATGAGCTCTCCATTCCTATCGCACACGACTGCACTAACCGAAGTTCGCCGCCCACCGGTGTCGTCTATAAGCTTAAGCAGTCTTTGACTGTTACCTGAAGCGGCCGCTTCCTCCATCTCTTCAGCTACCTTAACCCACCAGTTGTCGCGGTCACCCTTATTGCATATCGTCAAATAGCGCAGCAATTGTCGATGCGTCTTATTCACTTCCTTGCAGTTAGGCAGCTGGCGTTTTTGCTCCATTAGACCCAACGACCCTTGCGAAATCCAGTATCGTCGCTGAACGCTAGATCTACGACCGCAGGTGAAATCTGCTGTAAAATGCATCGTCTGCTTAATTTGATCCGACTGCTCGTCTACATTGTTGCTCGTCGAAGTTGTTAGTTCGTCGGATATTTTCTGCTTATAGCTGTTGCGAACAGCAGAATTAGGCAGACGTTCGACAGCCAATCGGGTTTGTAGCCTGCGGCGATGTTTGAATGGCCATATGTTTACTTTGTTGTGTTTTAAACGTTCAGAGTGTTCTGTACCCTTTTGCCATTGCGCTGGTTAAAATCCAAACTCTTTTCTTGTCAGGATGATTGGTGCAATTTATTGTTTTGGGTTTAATTATGCCGGATAGAATGTCTTCGCTTATTCATCAGTCTATATTCGGGTTTACCAATGTGCGACAACGGCGGCGTCGACAGTCTGTCCGCTTATGGATCAACAGTGTACTTTTCGTTGAATTAGCAGTGTCAGCCCTCCTAAATGACTCATATACCTGGATTGTGTTCTACTGTGTTGTTGGGCTTTTGAAAGCGTATGCATTCATCTAATGACCCCCAAGAGTTGGTATGCAGAAACTGTCGATGGTTGAGCACTGATGTGTGCTCAGCATCTTTGAAATGTCGTGGGGGAAATTTTCTTAATTTTGCGATTAGTCTTAAGGTGTTGAATCAGCGATCTTCGACGACTGAGAAGGCACCGTGTTCGAATAGGTCAGATTATTTTGGACATGATCGCTTCATCTATATACGCTGCTCTCGGAGGCCGGTAATAGTCGAGTGATAGGTCTGGTTCATCAGTCTGTGACGTGGCGATAACGTATGAAAAATTGAACCTGTAAGCCATCCTGATCAGTCGAGCTAAATTGCCGGGTCCTCGTGATTCCCTCCCTCTCTTTCCGCGACGGCTGGCGACCATAGACGACGTGGCAAAATGCTGCAACCAGCAGTATCCCTCTATTTAGGATGTTTCTGTCTCTTTAATTCTTGCCTTGCAATCTTCTCACCATTATTCGGTGCTGCAAAGTATCAACTAAAACCAGAGTGATTCAACGTTATTCCTCGTAAAAACCGAGCCGATCCGTTCTTCTTTAGGTCACACCTATCATTTTTTGTCATCAGTTGTGCTCTCGACTATTGATCTTATATTGATTAGATTGGACTCATCTATACAGGAGACCCTACTGACATTTTCTGACTAACAAAAACTGTCATCAGCGTCCTCCGGGTACCCGTTCAGCCTAAACCGCCTGGTTCGCTTTCTTTGTATTACTCCTGTGATATAACGAGAAAGTCAAATAAATAACAGTGAGTTACTATGCATGGTGGCAGGTCCTGTATTTCAGTCTCTAAACGATTCGTTGAATTTAACTAGATTAATGCAGCTTCTTATACATGGTGTTGGAGGCACGCCTCGTAGCCGATGAGGCCCATTAGCCTGGAGGAAGTGAAGGCGTTGATGCAGAACCCCAGACGATCCTACTAGGTCAAATACGGTAAGCGGCACGATAATGGAAACCTATTCTCTACCGCCAAACTGACCGATAGGGGATCTGGGTTTTGAGCTTCTGACTCTTTTGGGTTAAGGATGTCCACTCCAATAGCGGGGCGGGGTTTTGTGCCGACCGTGCTCTCAGTAAGCACTCATCCAAAAACAGGTTACAGTCGGAAGAGGACAGTTCATGGCAGCAACATCATCATGCCTGAGAATCCCCGCCTTTATGCGGGTGCGAATAGGAGAACTTAAGCTCACGAGTAATAGACTACACCAGGCCATTTGGACAAATGCCGTAACCCTTGGGTTGTTGGCTTTCCGCAACCACATGTATATTTGTTCTATCTTTGTTCATTTCGTTCCCATGTAGACGTTGGTATGGTGCTGCAGCCAAACCCGCAGACCATCAGCTCGAAGGTGGCTGATTAATTAAACTGCTAAAGCGGGAAGCACCACCTTTAGATTAGGGGGGGATCAGGTGGATAAATTCATTTTTTACAAGATTTAATCCGGCGGATAGTCTGAATATCACCAACTGCATTCATTTTAGCTGCCGCAGATCGTGAGACTTCTCATCGTTCGGAAATTTTAACTCATGTACGCCTGCAAGCACATTCACGGAGAGGTCAAAAGTGCGGTGTCATTTTCGCGACTCTGAACTGTAAAGTTGAATAGAAACCTTATTTCGCTACCCCTTGCTACGTGCAAAAGGACTTCTCCATATGATTGTTCAAAAGTGTTGCTCTCCTGAAGCCTCAAAGTTCCTTTTCTGAATACTGATGCTAACTCATTACTAACGAATGATTGCTCATTTTGATTCTGTTTTTCGTCATCCGGTTTCAACTGTCGCGCAGCTGACGCCTACGAATTGCCACAAGTTGAACCGCTAGAATTTGAGGAGACGGAAATGAAATATCTGGATCAAATTGAGCGAGCCCACCTGTACGCAAGCAGTTTACTACTCAAACTCATGACGCATGAAAAGGATTTAAAGGAACACTTACGGTATGTATGAACCGGGGATCCGTTGTTTCGTTTCGAAATGAAGTCTCACTATGTTGCCTAACGTCAGTAGGACTCTGAAAGTCTTTTCAGTTAACAGGAAAATCACTAGTAAATGGATATTCTCGTGTCGTGTCAGTGTAGATCGTGGTCAGGTACCTAAAGTACAAAAAATGTATCCCTAAGGTTACTTTTACTTGTTCCCGAGGCCTGTGAAGTGATGTTCTTGATGTTCAACACAGCTAGCCTGTTTCGTTCGTTCGCTTGGAAATATGTTCTCTTTTCAAATGATCCTTCTACAAAGGAATCATGTACGTAAAATCCGTTCTATAAGCCTATTCACTTTAAGATAAACTGAATGTAAACACTTGTTTGCTGCTCAAAACATGGGAGGATGCAGTGGAAAAGGACCGTCCTCTCCGAAGTGATAAGGAATAAACACGGATACGCAGTCCTTCCCCTATGAGAAACTTTGCGCTGGATCTTGGAGGAAAATTGGCATTTATGTTAGTCTGCACCCGAACGACGAATCCCCAAGGTACGAAAACAATAAATTCTGAGCTACCGATTTTTTGTAAGCTTCTGGCTGCTCTTCTTGGCCCACTGATCACAAGCATTTCGTTACCAGTCAAGTTGTAGTATCGTCTGCCGGATTAAAACTGCATATAAACCTCTAACCAGAACTACAAATAACCAGTGATGCGTTGATTTTGTTTTGTTTTTGTTGAATCGTAATGCTTAGGATATCATGTGTTCCTAAACCCCCAGGCTGTGTAGTTGTTTGTTTTAGATTCCTCGCTCATTCTTTGTGTATGTTTGCGCAGTATCGGTTCTGTTTCCCAGGGATCCTGTGAATCCGTCACTAGAGTTTTCTCTTCTTATTCTCATCTGACGATAATGTGAGTGATGCTGATTCCGTTGATGATAGGTTATTGAGTCCAATCACATCCATCAGTCGGAAGGCTGAACAGGCTCTGCAAGTTCCGCATCCAGTGATTTAGCTACGTTCAGATTCATTTTTGTATGCACACCCATTTTTATCAATTTTTTTCTCCAATTCCTCCTGCTTCCTTTTCTCTATTCTTTTTTAATTTTTCCACCGCCTCAATGTAACAACAGTTTCAGAGGGTAGAATTACATGGTGGAACTGAACTGAGCGAAATTAAACTTTGCCGTTATTGAGTCGGAGATGGCAACAATTCCGCTCAACTCGCTTCAATGGCACTTCAGTTAGGCTTTATGGTATTAATCTTTTGACTGATTATGCTCTCGCAATGCCTATTGATTTTCTCTTATTTACAGATCAATCAAACGCTACTTCCTGTTGGATCAGGCTGACTTTATTGTCCATTTTATGGATGCTGCGGCAAAAGAACTTTGCAAACCGAGCACGGGTAAGTATCACCTAATCAATTTCTGCATTCCAATCACAAATGAACCAACCGATCACATCGACCGGTGTATTAAAAACGGCTTCGTGAAAGCCAAGTTTTGGTTGCCTGTAACTTCTATCCAGCTCGATTCCAAATCCTTGCTTCTTCCAAAGGACATCTTCTCTCTGTCGATTGTCCTTCAACTAAATCATGCAAGGTGATGTTCAGCAAATTCCATTCTTACTATGCACTTCCGATGCAGCTAGGAATCGTCCAGTTATTCGTTTTTTCTCCCTGTGTTTTGTGAGCTTCCGGTTTTGTTCTTGGTCATTAATAATTTGGGTTTGCGTATCGAGAGTCAGACACCCACGTGCCATGTAGTTAGGCTAGCTTGGCTATTCCTATTTCAGACCTTCAGATTGATTATTTGAGATCTATCTGTCTGATATACTGCTAGAAAAGGACTTTTTTATTCTCAACTCGACTCGTGTTAGTCCTAAGCAGAGTCTGTGTAAGATTTGGGATGCTTTCGCAATGTTCATATCGAACAACCAACTGACGTATGCAATTTGGAAGGTAAAAAGCGAAAACAATCAAACTATAGACAAGTAATATAGCAATATGGAACACTCAGTGACCGATATCAGAAAGGCCATAGAACACATTAGTTCAGCTGCTTTTCGGACCATATTTCTCACTAGTTTTTTCCATCTATTCTCCACTACATTCTAACTGGCTGAAGTTGTACCGTTCTCGCAAAGCTACTCTCAACGTTTGCTTGATTGGTTCTACTTAATTATGTGTACATATGTTGATAACTTGTTTTTTTTTAGTTATAAGTTCATTGCTGCTTTGTCTTTGCCTTGCACAGAAACGCATACTTGTCATGCTTAATTGAATATGGTTTCTCACTCCGGACAGCTGTTCCCTGTATCCATGTCTTAGCGACGACTCGGCACACTCAACTACACATGCCTGACATTTGTGCAAAATGTTCTATATCACGGTGAAATCTGACATCGCCTTCACGCACACTTCTTTGGGTTTGTGACTTTTTAGACATTAGCAGCCATCTTGTTCACCACTTTCGTGATTGATCGGCACGTATGTGGCCAACTATAGATCAATTTTATCACTGTTCGTCTCCCGATTGAGCGACTTAGAATCCGGCCTACGTCTCGTTTTGATCCGACAATGATGATTTCCTGGAGTGATAAAGAAAACCGGAGTTGGAAACAGTAATTAGTTCTGTGCAGTACATGTAATATTTAATTCTGTTCTTATGTTCCTCATTAAGTCGGCTCATTCGATTCTCATTCAGTTCCTCTAAATCGGATAACTATATAGTTATTATTGGTTGTCTTCGTTTCATCCTCCTTTTTTGTTTGACATCTCGCAAGCCCAGTAATGCGTAACTCCTCTCTCCTCTGTCGTAATCCAGATGTTTCGCTGTTACGGCTCAGTTCTCTGTTGGAGCTCGCTATTCGCACAAGCACCGCAGTAGCGGATCCGTTGAAAGACAATTTAAAGTGAGGTCTCTTATTCTTCTGTATCCCGCATGCTCTCGTTCAGCTTTGTTTTCTTAGTAGGCGTTTTTCCTTCAGTTGTGTGTGAAATTGATGCAGAATAGTCCAGCCAACGTTTTAACTCAGTTGTTAGGCCCAGTCATCCATTACATATATATATATGTATTGTTTTGAGAGATGAACAAAAAAATATGCCATCCACAAGAATAACATACAGTGAACAGTCAAATTGGTTGAATCCTATGCTGGAGTAGAGAGCTGTCTATGAGAAATTGCATTTCTGTTGATTTCTTTGGGACAAAGACAGATAATTCAGTAAATGCATTATGGGGTCCAGATCGAAGAAACTCTGCATTCAGCGGCAACTGCCCTGTAAGACTCCTTGCTACATAAACCTCAGAAACGATGGATATCCTCGGCTTCAGTTATTCCGCTAGATGCTCGCAGATCCGTCCGCCCAGATGCAATACACAATGAGACGCGTAGATCCCTGAGATGTCCGAGAAGTGACTGCGAGCAGTGGTGGATAGGGGGATGTGAAGCAGTAGGAAAGGCTGCGACGTTCGGCAACAGTCGCAACCTCTATCGACTGATTGAAAACATTGGTCCACGATAGCGAGGTGATTAAAGAATCCGATGGCACACTGATTCACTCTCAGAACCGTCGATCGACGTGTTGGACAGAACACTTTGGAAGCAGTTTATTTGGCCCACAGCTACAGATGGCCATCTACTTATGCGTGAAAGTGGACCAATGCAGATAGGTACCAGTTCTCCATCCGAAATGTAGGTAATCATGAAGATAGGTTTTTCCTAAAAGGGATAAGGCAGCTGGACCAGATAGACGGTCTCCATTCTCCTTCGGGGATGATGCCAAAGTGTTAACATTGGAGTTAACAAAATACTTGGGACCAGTCTGGCCAAGAGAAGAGATTGCTTAGGGCTGGTGTAAATCGGTGGTTGTGCCGATTAACAAGAAAGGTGATGGACCCTCGTGGGAAAAACACAGAGCTGCCTCCAAGGCTGAACTGTATCCAAAATATATTTATGAAATACCGTTTTAGTGCTCTTAAAACGGCTATTGTTCCCCCGACATAATTTCCCAGATCCACGTTGCTCACTTTACGGTCGCTGCTCATGTCTATTTATAACGCACTTATCCTAGTTTCTGCCGACGTTTTTCTGACTAAATTTCTGAGTTCAAATCCCAGTATTACTCATGGTAAACTTTGAGGTGATTTCTCTCCGCGGTAACTTTTCGATTGAATCTTTTAATTCTCATTTTAGAGTTGTCATTTTCCAGTATGACTTAATCACACAAATATTCATGGTTCTTCGCGCCGGTTCCGGTTTGGATCCCGGTAAGTTGATCGACGACGACCTAATGTAATCACGTGTTCCATAGTGTTTTCATCCCATTGGTATAATTCGAATCCTGTGATTTGCCGATTAAAATCGTTGCTTGACCATCCCATTTTGTCTGCGTATTACACAGTTTCGTGCATTCAGTTCCTATTCCACAGCCATCTATGGGCGTGGTTAAGACAAGGGACAAGAAGGGTCTTTATTTTCAATTACGAGAATGCAACAACCTGTCAATGAGTATCAGTTTTCGTGCGAAGACTTCCCTCAATGAAAACGGCCGTGCCAATTCATGATGCACCCATCTAGTATTGTTTGCCTTGGTATGATATTTAGTGTTTTCGGGTAGGTCAGTCAACCTTCAACGCTTCTGGAGTCTTCTCGTCCATTAGTTTACACTATTTGGAAAACATTTTACTCGAGCTTCTTAGAATGTTGTTCTTGTGTGCACGAAGTCTAAAACTCTCTGAGATTTTACTTGAAATCTGAGTGCACACTTAGTGCTATGGGGAGCACGTCGAAGGAGGTTCCTAGTGAAGAAGAGAGATAAGCTTAGCAAAAAAACCATACAGCCCCTCGCACGCAATGGCTCTTCCATGAGCCGCCCCCACTTAATCAGCACTATCCTAGCCCGCAGTTTATCTGCGGACGTGACACTGCTCAAGTGTGTAGACCGAACCAGTTGGTGGGCTTATTGAGTCCTACTCCGAAAGGTTTTGCTCTCCTGAGGTCAACGAGCCTTTTTTTTCCAGAGTTTCGCGCAGCCATCTGCTGCATTGTGGTATTGTTTGCTGAGGAATGGAGTGTCTGTGTCGCTCATTAAACAGTTGTGTCGTCGAGCTCCAAGTCTGTTTAGAGCCTGTCGCCAGCCCCTGTCATTTTGACGAGAATATACCGCTGCCACTAAAAAACAGAGCAAAGCTTCGGTACCATGGTCGTTACACACCATCATAATACCGACAGGAGAAACGGCCACCATAATCATTCCATTTCTTTTGGTGGCCTCAAGCGAATGTAGTCTTATAATAAATTTTGAGTTCAATCTTTCGTGCAAATGAAGCAGTTTATGAAAGGTATTTATCCGATACATTCCTCACTGTTCTCTATGCTGTCAGCCTCGCGTCCTGTTCTTTAGGATAGTCACTGGTAATACTGTTAAATTTTTCCTTAAAAGTGCTTTTCTTCTTGGTCATTGTATGATTTTCGCACCGCGTTTCCATCTGCCCTTATCTGCTCCCCGTAACAGACCCACCAGCTATTGAGGATATGAACTTGACGGGGTTAGAAGCATTTTCTGTGGATTATTGTGTCAGTTGGCCCGTGAGTTTGGTTTTGAATCGACAAGTGATGGATCGCTATCAGATGCTATTTCGTCACTTGTTCTACTGTAAACACGTCGAACGGCGATTGTGCAAGTGAGTTTCACACCGTCTCGCAAATGCAACAACAGTTGATGTGTTTTATTTATTCAGTTTAATTTCTAATACAACTCCTCACTATTCTCCCGTGCCAGTTGCCACTTTGCAGCATCTTTGAATCAGTGAGAACAATCGAATAAATAGTTCAATGTTCGCTGAATGTTTTCTTGTAACATCACATGATGCGTCCTTAATTTTGATCATCATCATCGTTCAGGACTGAACAGCAAGACACATCCCACTGATCGCTTCCTTTCTTATCCATTTACCTGTATCGATAGAAAGAATGAATATGCATGGTAGACAGAGAATGGATTTTTGTACGTGGGGAACGGATTAGAATGGCCAATAAGTGGAATACTGTCTAACTGTACAGATGCACTTTTTTCAATCATTTTGAATTAACAGAAAGTGACAACACGATCGCCACTGTTCACGATTCGCTGACATCTTTCAGTGAACGGTCGTACCGTGATCTTCTGTTGATTTAAACCGAGTGAAAAAATGCATTTATATATTTAGGCAGTATTCCCGTTCATTGGTCACTGAAGCACTCTACTGTCTATTTCCCATCTGTGTAGGTCCACTTTGTATCTACCTTGTACATTTATTCTTTCTACCAGAACGTCCAACTGAGTGAGGAAGGCATCGATCTGTGGGGCTTGCCCTGCAATTCAACACTGTGCGCTAATGGTGATGGCCGCCCCGTACTTCCTGAACTATTGTACATTTGTCGTTCGATGAACAGAAAAAAAGATAACAACCAATAATGGTACATCTGTGCTTGTTTGTAAACACATCTAACAAATAATCTCCAAACGATGGAGTCCGGACAAATTCATCTGCTATGCTTTAGGGTATCCTTCTGCCAGTGATATCCAGGACTCTGTCCTTTTATCACAGAGTTCGCACGCTAATGGCAAAAGTCAAGGTAGCAAGTGAATTGTGTTCTAGTCTCGAAGTCTTCCTTTAAGTCTATTTTTTTTGTTTATAGTGTCACCTAGCCTGCTATCACATTATGTCAGGTATGGAAATCATTGGGCAAGAGGACCAAGGAGGATGCGGAGTAAGCGGATCGATCGGTCCAAAAGTTTAGTTAACTGTTAACGAAAATCAGGGAGTCGAGACCAGAGTAGGATGATGCATTAGAATGGTGGTCCGCCACACGTTTGAAAAACCCTGAAAGACGACCGCCCTAAACTTTAGCACATGGTGCTTTCTAAATTTTTGACAAAATTCACGTTGGTAAGTGGTTTTATGTTAAAACAAAAAGTGGACCAGTTGAGTACGCACATCGAGCAAGAGTGAACAGGATATCAATTCAGCCGCCTTGAACATAAAAGTCACAAGTAGATGACTTGTTTCTGAAAGCCTTATATGAACTCTCTGCATCAGCTGTGGCTTGACTGAAAGTGTCGTCGTCCACATATATGAAAAAAATGAAAATAAAACTAGTTGGCAAGTCATTGATTTGTGTGAAAAAAAGAACCAAGGGAAAAGCAGCTCCCTAAGACCATCTTTGCTCATATATCACGTAATTTGATGTTGTCCTGATCACTTGTGTGCACCAAGTTCTGTTGGTAAAATAATCGAATAGATGTGCAAATAGTCCTCAATATTCGTTCCTCAGATGAGTAGCAGAGCACCAAACAATGATTTGCATCTCATCCTCTGTCACCGTGTTGCCGACCTTGACGAGTAAGCATCTTGCTTTTCGAGGAGAGGACATACCTAGGAATCTATCTTTCGAATTTCTCCCGTCCTTCGCCTAGTTCGGGTTGGATATGATCAATAAAATCGGTGCATTCGTGTTCCATCGGCCTTACAGATTTCCGTGTTTTTTCACTTCCATTTGTACCATTTATCCACTTGAGAATCTCCACTTGCTGGTCTCCCCTCCTATGCAATCATTTGTTGCAGACTGCTCCGTGACACTGTTTAATCAACGTTCTTTCTTCCTTTTCTATGTGGAAAAAATGTGATCGAACCTGCTGTTGTTTATATATCTCCACTAGTGCCTGGGTGCTGGGAAAGTTGGCTCGTCGCGCAGACAATCTCACTATGACCTGGTTCACAACCGCGTTTCTTTTGAGTCAGCGTATGCTCACCTTTATTCAGCATTTCCAATATTATATGTCCGTGGAAGTCATCGAACCGACTTGGCTGCAGTTTTTCAATCAGCTGAACAAAGTGAGTTCTTTGAGTTTGCGTTGTTTCGGAGTTTTAATGCAATTCGACTTTGGTAGTCCGATCCAGCCAGTAGTATAGCTGTTCTAGGTTCATCAGTTTAGATTATAATTGCATTGATCAAGGAATCCGATTAGTCACCGATTCCCTCTCGAACATTGAATACGGCATTTTAGGTAGCAGCTTATTTGGACCGTTTATGACTAGGAGAAACAGTCCAGGCAAGTACCAGTCATCCATCAGAATTAGAGGTCATCAAGCAAACTGACTTTCTAAAGAGGCATAAGATTGCTGGATTGTGATGTGCTGTCCCCGTCCTGTAGAAGATCTGATTAGTATGATTACTAGGAATTGGTGATTACATCGATCAGCAGGACAGGTGATTAGTCCTCCTACGAAAGTCATAGTTAGCTTGATGAATGTTACATTTAAACTGTACGCCAACATTATCCTCCGCCGACCATTTAGTTTTCGCAAACATCGTGGGCTTCATTATCAGGCCTGTTTGCAAACCAGCCGTGTTGGCATTGTTCATGTCTTCTCTGCACGACGGATGTTAGAACAAAGGCACGTCTTAGATAGATCCATGTTCTCTGCTTTTCATAATCTAGCGGCCGAATTCAACTCGGTCGTCCATGCACTTATGTGGAACCGAATGATGCTCCTGAGAAATCCACTCTTCTTTGTCAATCGTTTTACGCGGATATCCGACGCCGAGTCCGGACGTATTCCGATGTTTCACCTAAGGTCGTCGCGATTAGTACTGTTCGTCATATTTGTTCATTTTCATCTTTCCGTTTTGGAATGATTATAGGAATTGCCCTATTCTCATTTGTTTATTGATGTTTTCCGAGCAAATGTTTGGTTTTAGATTGGAAGATGGTGCTGTACTTCCAAACGAAGACTCCGGTAAATTCCAAGTACTTCTTGATCGCCTGAGAGACGATGTACGCTTTTCTGCATCTTACACCTTCAAGTTGCCAAGTGCCACTGCAGGCATGTACAGGCTTAAAGCCGAACCTTGTTGTCAGAACAGTTGAGCTGGTGGGAGCAGAACGTCTTACTGGGGTAATTGCATCCCACCAGGTGGTCCTGTTTCGGATGAAGGCTCGATTGGTGTTCACCAGTTTGATTCATCTGTGGGGTCGGTGTGATATCGGCCTCTAGGTCAAATATTGCGGTCACATCAGCAGTAAGTTCAGTCATCCTAGTCAGTTCAGAGACATGGTTATTTCGGATAGAAAATATCATCATCATCACCATCGTCGTCGTCGTCCAGCGTTCAACAGCAAGGCAAGCCTCACTGACCGCTGCCTTTTCCAAGAGTTACACGTTTCTATAAAAAGCGTGAATATCCAGGGGAACAAGGAGTGGACCTACACAGGTGTGGAAAAATAAGAGGCTGCTGCAGCCAACACACGGAACACAGTCTAACTGTACAAACGCACTCTTTCAATCATTCTGATTTGATAGAAAATGGCAACACAATCGCCACTTTTTGCGGTTCACTGTCATATCCTTCATTGTCTCCAGCCAGCCAGTTGACGAGTCTTTCGGACCCCAACCACGAAGATCCATCACAACGAGACTACACCCTGACTTGGTATGACGGCTTGCGTGCCTCCATGATCCAACGAGCTATACAGGATGGCTTATCTCAAGCCGAAGATCCAATCATGCCTACAAGGTCAATGGGTAGAGACCTGACGAAGTAGTCTCCTGGTCATCCAAGTAGGGGGTTGATCTGAGTTAGCAGCTCAGTCTTAAAAACGAGTGGAAGACTAATTGATCCAAATAGATGGGCTTCCACTCAGCTATACCCCGCTGCCTTGCAGTCAGGTTCTTGTCAGAACCAAAGTCTTTGGTTGAGAACCCTACTAGTTCTTCTGCTTAGCGGCTAGACTCCCTAGCAGTACCCGTCCATTATTCTTCATGAGTTACATGCCTACAAAGAATTCCATACTACATTGGTCGTCGCGCAGGATAATCAGGACCGCGCTGCCCATTGCATCGAGCGAGGTGGGGTTGGTAGTGATAAGTATGCTACTGCTCAGAGTTCCCTCCCTTTTATTCAACCTGTCTCTTCTGTCTCCAACCCAATCTGTTTGCCCCTTCTGCCTACCCATAGTATCTCCACTGACAACACGCCCGATACTCGCAACGGTTTATTGTCAAGTAGTGTAGTAGGTGGTTTTCAGTCTGTTAGCTCACATTTTCTCAAGTCTCGTCAACTTCTGCATCTGGGTTCCTTCAATGTGCGCACTTTAGTGCAGGCTAGCCAACAGGCGTGCTTGGCTGTGACAGTGGACTGACTCACTTTCGATTGATGTCTGCTGTGTGAGTGAAACACGAATTCAGGATTCGAGTAGAGTAATTCAACTAACTGCGCCAAACGTCTCGTCAAGATATGTTCTTCGCACTTCAGGAGACGAAGCAGCTCAAGCTGTGGGTCAACGTGGCGTAGGAATAGTATTGAGTGAAAAGGCTGAAGCGGCCCTTTTAGATTGGATCCCAGTCAACAGTCGCTTGTGTGCCATGAGACTGCAGGGATCAGTCGGCGTCCGGAAGGATAGTACTGTTAAGCTTAGTTTATTTGTTATCACGGCATACGCTCCAACAGACTGCAGCACTGATATGGAGAAAGACGAATTTTACGATAACCTCGTCACTCTTGTTCGGAAGAGCAAACGCTCTGACATTGTAGTGGTAGCAGGTGATATTAATGCATCGGAGTCCTGTTTAGGTGTGCGGTGCGCCTTGGCTGCACAGCGAACAGACAGCGGAGAAAGACTTCTCCAATTCTGTGCAGATAATCATTTTTCCTATCTAGTACAAATTTCCGACACAGTTCGCGTCGCACACCGACGTGGCGTTCCAACTCGACAGGTTCACTGAGTCAGATTGACCATATCGCAGTTAGATACCGTTGGCGCAGTTCTGTCCAGAACTGTAGATCATACTGGACCACGTACGTCGAATCGGACCATGCGTTAGTTTTAATGCGATTTTTGCTGCAGCTGAGTGGCCATCGACGCAGGTCACAAACCCGATTGGCTGTCGAACGTTTGTCTGATTCGGCTGTTCGCAACAGCTACGAACAGAAATTGTCCGAGGAACTAAGAACTGCTACTAGTGGCAATGCAGACGATCAGTGGGATCAAATTAAGCAGGCGATGCATTTGGCAGCGAATTTCGCCTGCGGTCCCAGATCTAGTGTTCATCAAAAACACTGGATCTCTCAAGCGTCGCTAATTCTAATGGAGCGAAAACGCGAGCTGCCTAACTGCAAGGAAATGAATAAGATGCGTCGTCAGTTGCAGCGTCAGTTGACCATAAGCCTTAGGAATGACCGCGAAAGCTGGTGGGTTAAGTTAGATGGAAGTGGCGTCCGCTTCAGGTAATAGTCAAAGACTGTTTAAGCTTATACGCGACAGCGGTGGGCGGCGAACTTCGGTTAGTGAAGTCGTGTGCGATAAGAATTGCGAGCTCATCCATGGTAGACAGGAAAGACTGGACCGTTGGGCAGGGCATTTCAAGGATCAGTTTAACTGG
>LUCM01000319.1:98112-121639 GCA_008360955.1 Fasciolopsis buskii
ATCTTCGTGGTTGGGGTCCGAAAGACTCGTCAACTGGCTGGCTGGAGACAATGAAGGATATGACAGTGAACCGCAAAAAGTGGCGATTGTGTTGCCGTTTTCTGTCGAATCAGAATGATTGAAAACAAGTGCGTTTGTATAGTTAGACTGTGTTCCGTGTGTTGGCTGCAGCAGCGTCTTATCTTTCCACGCCTGTGTAGGTCCACTCCTTGTTCCCCTGGATATTCACGCTTTTTATAGAAACGTGTAACTCTTGGAAAAGGCAGCGGTTAGTGAGGCTTGCCTTGTTGTTGAACGCTTAACGATGATGATGCTACTACTTCGTGGGAGAAGTTCATTAGGTATTGCGAGGCTAATCCTAGGGTGTTGTGTCAGCCGATATAACTGGAACTGTATTTTGATAGGCTCATTTGCTTCAGACGTGCATAACACACGGGACAGGATGCTCCAGTATCTGTTTTTTTTTTCGTGGGAGACAATGGGCCTAGAACTCCTTTAATCAACTTCAAAATCGTAACTCGTGGACTGTCCGAGTTTGTCGATTTCAATTACCGGTGCGATATATTTATATATCTCCTACTACTAACATGTACCAAGTAATCAAGCTCTGTAGATCACACGCAAAGCCTTCAACGTACTTAGGCTACCTGCAGAGAAGGCATCTATCAGTAGGGGTCGGTCGCTTGAGCTAGCAGACAGTAACCGTGCAAATCAGTGACGGATAGGTGCAATATCATGTGTTGAATTTAACAAACCGTTCAGAGCCTGCCCGGTAACGTAATGGTTAAGGCGGGCGACTCAGAATCGTTCGTCTCAGGTTCGCGTCCCAGTTCGGGCGCGGTGAATATGAACTGATGATGATTCCTAACAAGGTTGAAACAGCTGTACAATGCTTCCATGGTTTCTTTATGGTGAGTTGAGCGATGATGTCACATGGTAAATCATTTCGTGAGAACATTCAATCTCCTTTCTTGTTAATCGGCACCGGTTTACACCAGCCCTAAGCAATCTCTTCTCTTGGCCAGACTGGTCCCAAGTATTTTGTTAACTCCAATGTTAACACTTTAGCATCATCCCCGAAGGAGAATGGAGACCGTCTATTTGGTCCAGCTGCCTTATCCCTTTTAGGAAAAACCTATCTTCATGATTACCTACATTTCGGATGGAGAACTGGTACCTATCTGCATTGGTCCACTTTCACGCATAAGTAGATGGCCATCTGTAGCTGTGGGCCAAATAAACTGCTTCCAAAGTGTTCTGTCCAACACGTCGACCGACGGTTCTGAGAGTGAATCAGTGTGCCATCGGATTCTTTAATCACCTCGCTATCGTGGACCAATGTTTTCAATCAGTCGATAGAGGTTGCGACTGTTGCCGAACGTCGCAGCCTTTCCTATTGCTTCACATCCCCCTATCCACCACTGCTCGCAGTCACTTCTCGGACATCTCAGGGATCTACGCGTCTCATTGTGTATTGCATCTGGGCGGACGGATCTGCGAGCATCTAGCNGCATCATCCCCGAAGGAGAATGGAGACCGTCTATTTGGTCCAGCTGCCTTATCCCTTTTAGGAAAAACCTATCTTCATGATTACCTACATTTCGGATGGAGAACTGGTACCTATCTGCATTGGTCCACTTTCACGCATAAGTAGATGGCCATCTGTAGCTGTGGGCCAAATAAACTGCTTCCAAAGTGTTCTGTCCAACACGTCGATCGACGGTTCTGAGAGTGAATCAGTGTGCCATCGGATTCTTTAATCACCTCGCTATCGTGGACCAATGTTTTCAATCAGTCGATAGGGGTTGCGACTGTTGCCGAACGTCGCAGCCTTTCCTATTGCTTCACATCCCCCTATCCACCACTGCTCGCAGTCACTTCTCGGACATCTCAGGGATCTACGCGTCTCATTGTGTATTGCATCTGGGCGGACGGATCTGCGAGCATCTAGCAGAGCAACTGAAGTCGAGGATATCTATTCGTTTCTGAGGTTTGTGTAGCAAGGAGTCTCGTACGGCAGTTGCCATTGAGTGCAGGGCTTTTCTGATGTACTCCCAGTACTCATTCTCGGGCGCTGGTCATTTTTTTTGAGAAGACGACCGCATCGATGTTGCCGATTGTGATATTTTTAGTGGTTGTCTTTTATAAGCATCTGTCGATGACTAGTTGCTCTTTTGGTAGCAAAAGAAATAAGGTAGCCATAGATGCGAGCTGGAAGTGCACAGATGTGGATCAAATTGACCAACGGGATTTCGAGTCCACGGCACGGTAACCCGTGTCATAGTGCTGTATGCTTACCTCCTTTTACACCGAAAATTTGCACTGGATTTCCATGTCGTCTTGGATTATCCGACTTGCTTGTGAATCGAGCCATTGCGCAGTGATCGTTGTTGGAGTTCCGTGACCTTTAGATCATCCGGCTGCTTTGTGGGATGGGTCGTTTGACCAAAGGTTTGGTGTGAGATCCCCTGGGTCAACACTCTACTTCGTTTTGGGCAGCTGAGCGTTATCCAGCACGCAGAGGAATTATAGTTCCCGATCCCTAACTGAAGACATGGATGTGCAGGATAGACCTGTCGTGTGTCAGAAACCATATTTATTGTCTCCTCTTTTTGCTCCCTTTTTTGTTCGTCCTCATGGTTCCAGTGGCACTCGATCTGCACACATTTATGCAGAATACATATGCCTATACTGATGACAACCGCAAATTCCTTTCGCCTTCCTGGTGAGCACGCAAGAGCTGCCGGAATCTTGTGCGGCCGCCACTATTCAAAGTTTCACAGATTTGGCTGTCGATTACCACTTATAATGCAGTACGCCTTTTACGTCTGAGATTCGAATCCCAGACCCACCGGTTAACTCAATGGTAGGGGCTGATTTGCTGTCCCCCGAATCGCTACTACCGTTGACCTGTTGAGACTTTACGAGGCTTCGCACTGCTTTCAACTCCAGGTTTGTTATCCCCGGTCTGCCCCAGTATAACGGTCCCTAGAAGTTTTATGACGCCCTTTACATTTCACTTACATGACGCATAGTGTTCAGAAATGCCGTAAAACTTCTACCGTTTGTTACCACTAGAAACGTTTAGTCTCCCTTTTTTCTTGTATCCTCTGTTGCGCCATTTTTTTCTTCAGCTGTCAAATCTGGACGCATTACTAGATGCGCATTTGCACTGTCTAGAGGTCTGCATGGATGATTGTTTGTTGGCCAGTCCCGACCTGATGAGCTTATTCGGCAAACTGTGTGTTGTGTGTGTCCTCTTTGGCAACTTTGTCCAACATGTGATCGCATCTTCCACAGATGGACTCAATTTGGGTCCGAATATCGGAGCAGGAGATACGTTGCTCATGCGACCACGTGATTCCAGTCCGTCAAACTCATCCATCTGGTCTGCAGATGGTATGCCACATGGGAGGTCCCAATCAAAAACGTCCAGCGTATCCGGTGACACCGTGCTCACGAAGGTAAGGCTACGTAGGATTTATTGTTGCTTTTTCTTAACATCATTTGTTGGCCACGGAAATCTACGTCGTAAACATTATATATATATATATATATATAAGCAGGAAGTAGTATCTGGATGCGTAAACAAAATTTGCCCGGGAGCACACGACCGGTTTCGCGGTTATTGTCGCTCGTCAGGTATGCGTACCCGATGCTCTCTTTTCCAAATATCCACATACTTGTACACTCCGAATTGATTGATATTTCTCACCAGAATCGAATCTGTAGCAACAGGAGTGTGCATATATATATATATATAATCACTCATTCACGTTTGACAACAAGTCCTACTTTGGATCGAAACGTCACGATAAACGTATTAACTCAGTGTACGCCTTCTCAACCCTTATATATATATATATATATATATATATATATATATATATATATATGATATCACATCAAAGGTGCTTCTGTGGAGCTCGGAGTCCGATTGGAGGCGGTCGGGTGAAGTTACAGGGTACTTTGAGACTCGGTCAATCATTGCACACTGCGCGTAGTTTTAACCGGTCAAAATAAAGGCAGTGGGATGGAGTGGTTTCGAAAAAATGGTGAACGTTGTCTTATGAACAGAAACAATCGTTATTGCCAACCTGGAATGGAACATAAACAAAGGGGACTGCTTATCAGCGTATTTAAGGACACGTGGAGATAAAGCGTTTGGCCCATCCTAGATAATGGTCAAGAGAAGGATGCGGTGTAGTAAACGTGGGGGAGTTAATGAATGTAATATTAAGAATATTGGTTTGAGTGGTCAAGAAGTCAATCTTTTCTTCCGTCCATAAAAGATTTTCACTCCAGCCGCTTGGAAGTTGATCAGAAAAGGCAGTTGGCTCGCCTTGTCTTGGTTTTCGATGGTGAAACACTGTCATCGACCTTGTCTGCCCGTTCCTTCAGTTACCACAGTCGTTTCAATGTAAAGAGATACCATTAAGTGTGAAAATACATTCCAAGAGGCAGATTGAGATTGGAACGCGAAGTATTTGCAAAAGACAAGTTTTACAAAAGAAAGTTTTTCTGCTTAGATCTAACAATTATGAGCAAAATGAGAGGAAATTCTTGATTTCACAACGACGACAGTGATCACTGATAAAGATAGCAACACGAAATTTGACGGGAAACGTTATTTTAGTTATAGAAGACTTTATCAGTTCCGCGAATGGGCTACAGACACACACTTGTAATCTTCTACGGTCAGATCAAGGTTGCCATTAAAAAGGGTGACAATGAAAGAAATAAAGAAATGCAAACTAATTTCGAATTGAGAAGAGTGATAAAATAACAACGAAAATGACAACCTAGGGTTGCAGGAAAATTAAGCAGACAATACCATTATATAGTAGGCAGTTTTCTGTCCTGTCGAAAGCAGCCAACCCCATTAGCAGACACATACAACGCAGCCGTCCATGACAGCATTTAACCGAAATTTGTGTATTCATACGACACACGTTACGATAAATATGTGAATTCGGTATGTGCGATCAGTCAGTCATTTTTCCTAAACATAACATTATTGGTTACTGTCAATGGAACGGTTGTTTTTGGGGCGCTATATTATTGTGGGCAACGCATCAACCTTTGGAACAGCGTTTTTTCAAACGACTTAGGGACGTCGGATGTGGAAAGTCGATAGTTTGTGAAGACTATCCAAAATGAAATATACCGTGCCGAGTGGGTTATCGTGAGTAAAAGGAACGCGGAAACATTGCAGTTCCAGGAACGTTAATAAACAACGGTGATAAATCATGCAATCAAATGTAGCGCGCGTTGTTCTCATGTGCTGTCGACTCCCAGCTTCCTGGTAAAAAAACTCAAAAACTGGTGCTGCCCTACTATGGATCACGTGTGATATAGCCGTTAAACTATTCCACTTGGTTCGGTTTGATACATGCAACAAGTATTACCTTTCTCATCGTATTTGAACGTTTTGGGATCCGACCGGGCGAACAGATAACGGAGGGAGACTTCTCCAATTTTGTGCGGGCAATAACTTCTGTCTAGCACACATTTCCGACAGCTCTCGTCGCACAGAGACATGGTGCGCTTCTATCCAGAACTGTAGGTCATATTAGACTACGTACGTAGAGTCGCACCATGCGTTAGTTTTAGTGAGATTTTTGATGCAGCTCAACGGCCATTGACGCAGGTCACAAACTCCATTGGCTGTCGAACGTCCGTGTTCACAACAGCTATGAGCAGAAACTGTTCGCGGGACTACGAGCTCCGACGAGCAGCAATGTAGACGAGCAATGGAATCAAATTAAGCAGGATATTCATTTGGTGGAAGATTTCGCCTGTGGTTCTAGATCTAGCGGTTATCAAAGACACTGGATCTCGTAAGGGTTGCTGGGTCTAATGGAGCAAAAACGCCAGCTGCCTAACTGCAAGGGTGTGAATAAGGTGCGTCGACAGTTAAGCGCCAATTGACGATAAGCCTTAAGAATGACCGCGACAACTGGTGGGTTAAGATAGCTGAAGAGATGGGGGAAGCGGCCGCTTCAGGTAACAGTTAAAGACTGTTTAAGCTTATACTCGACAGCGGTGGGCGGCGGACTTCGGTTAGTGAAGTCGTGTGCGTTAGGAATGGAGAGTTGAGCATTTCAAGGATCAGTTTAGCTGGCCGCACACTAACGTATTTAGGCTGACGTGTGCAGCTGCAAATCCTTGGGAGGTGTCACTTGATCCCCCAACGGAAGTGGAAGTGCAGTCGAATATTCGGCTTCTGAAGAGGGAAAAGCAACCGGTCCCGACGACCTTCCCCCTGTTCTTTTCAAAGTGGATGGGGAAGCTCTGGTGAAATCACTTACGTATTTGCATCATGATATGTGGAACGAGGGGCGTATTCCGTTATCGTGGGGTGAGTCACTGATTGTACACATCTTCAGGAAGGGCATACAGGGTGACTGTAGGGATCATCGTGAAATTAGTTTGATTCCGATGGTTACTAAGGTGTTAGCTTCGATAATGCTGCGCCGTTCGACACCGATTCGCGAGAGCAACATGCGCGAACAGCAGCCGAAATTCGTCCAAATAGGGGTTGCATCCACCTGATGTTCACTCTTCGACAGATACTCGAAACGCGCCACACACACACACACACCGCGGACCGACGATAGTAGTCTTTCTGAACTTGAAAGGTGCCTTCGACACAGTGGATCGAACAGCACTATTCAGTGCTCTCCACCGCAAGGGTGTGCCAAATAAGATCTCAGACGTGTTGCGAGCATCGTACTCGCATATCTATGGTTGTGTGAGGGTATACGGTGAACTATCAAGTTTATTCGAAACGACTAGTGGCGTTTAACAAGGGTATCCCATCCCTCCATTCCTGTTCGACTTCGACATGGACGAGGTGATGTAAGATGCTTTAGGAGTCGAACTGGGAAGTGAGGAGAAGCTATTTCACCTAGATTACGCTGATGACATCGTGTGCCTGCATGGAGAGGAACTGACGACTGTGAACCGTTTCAGTTACCTTCGTAGCTGCATGTCAGCCAATGGTAGCTCGGCAGTAGAGGTAACTACGGGCATATCGAAGGCTCGACCAGCTTACGGTGGATTGATATTTCACTGAAGTTCAAAGACCGTGTGTATTGTGCCGCAGTGCACTCAGTTTCGTTTTATGATTGCAAGACATGCAACTATGCGTGTCGGTGATTTTCGTCGCTTGGAGGTTTTCGATCACCGATCTCCACATGGTATTGCTAGGATTGGATGAAGTGACCGGATTAGGGGTGTGGAGTTCAGGAATCTGTTTTTAGGTGCTCATTCTGAGAACACCTTATCTCAGCGTATAGAACTTAGCAGACTCTGCTGGTTGGATTACGCGTTGCGTATGTCGAATGCTAGTCCTTACCTTGTTCATTATGCGTTCCACCGACGGAGTAGAAAAAACCATGTGGAGGTCAGCAGACGACGTGGCAATGTGGAGTGAGGAATTGCACAGCGAACTTAGGTAAAATAGATGTCTCAAGTCTTCGTGTTTGGGGTCCGAAAGATTTGTAAAATTGCTGGTTGAGACACTGAATGGCAATGGCAATGGACCGTGAACGGTGGCGATCATGTCATTTTCAGTCGAATCAGAATGATTCAAGAAGTGCATTTATACAGTTAAACTGTGTTCCGTTTGTTGGCTATTGCAGCATTTTTATTTATTCCCACCTGTGTGGCTCTATTTCCTGTTCCACTTGGATATTCACTCTCCTCAATATAAACATTGAACTCTGGGGAAAATGCAACGGTCAGTAAGGCTTGCCTTGCTGTTTAACGCTGAACAATGATGACTCCTTTATTGGCCGCTAGCTCCTTTGCTGGAAGTGACGTGTATTGTTATTTCACCAATGAATGAAGTGAGGATAAAACATGCTAGTAAATCAACGACTGTCATAGCGATACTGTTGAGATAGAAAACCATTATGCATTGATGAATGCCACATATCCCCGTATCCAATCAAACGAAACCACCAAACCCATCGTCGCATCCGTCGATGCAGTTCGGCCTCCCGCCAATTGATTTTTGAATGGTGCAAGAACTTACGAGTCGTCGGCGAACTACGGACCTTAGGGTCAGGAAAAAGCTGTACGACCTCTCGAATTAAACCAAATGCAAGTTACCTGAATCAAAACCTACACCCAGGTCTAAACAAGTAAGAAATGAATGTGCAGGTATGCAGCTCGCCTAAGTGACATAATAGTTCTCCTTTTCAACGTTTAGTGCTTCGTACAGTTTATTGCTGTGCGAGAAAACATCGGGTGTTTATTGGTGTAACTAATGATGAGTAGTCAGCAGCATGTGATACTTAACATTAACAAGGAAAGCTCAGCGCCTTTAAGTACAGTTTCTCGGTATCGTATGTCTTCTTAAATGATTCTAGATTCCAATGCACTCGTGCAAATGCTCCTGAGACTCATAGGGGAAAACTGTAAAAGTTTCGGCCCTTGGATGACCTTTCAGTGAAGTAACGAATGGTTCCATTTTTTATCCATAGGTCACGCGCGAAGACTACGGACGATTGAGTTCGACAGAGGCATTTGCTCAGAAAGTCATCGACTTCGACCAAAAGTTCAACGGCCTATTGGTGGAATTCATTGACAAAATTCGTCTTTATGCAAAAGAACGTGAAAAACTTTCTAGCTTAGTTTCCAGGTTAGTAAATAAACTATCACGTTACTCCGATAACTAAAAACGTTTTCTATACGAGCGTGTGAATTCATCCTTTATTCATCTTCCCTCCGCTCTGTTCTTTCAGACTGGATTTCAATGACTTCTACACTGTCTATTCAGCCGCACCTACTGCCTCTGGATTCAATGATAACATAGGTGTGTACAACACTGATGCGGGGAATTCGTATTTCGATCACAAACAGCCATCCGATGTCGCATCCGTGAGTAG
Organism: Fasciolopsis buskii; assembly: GCA_008360955.1. Taxonomy (NCBI): domain Eukaryota; kingdom Metazoa; phylum Platyhelminthes; class Trematoda; order Plagiorchiida; family Fasciolidae; genus Fasciolopsis; species Fasciolopsis buskii. The sequence continues at coordinate 107,010 of LUCM01000319.1, forward strand.
CGACTACGCACCACCGATATCTAAACCACGGACTCGCAGGCCACTCGTGGTCGCACCAGATCCCCCTTCTGCAAATCTTATGGCTACAGAGCAACCGCTCTCTAATGATCCAGAAGACGATTACATTTGAAAGGTTATCGGTTTTCCTCTGACACGCTTTGTTAGTACAATACTTACACGCAAAATGCTCGTGAAACTTTGTTCATTGAAATTGTTTTGGAAAACCCACTTCAACGTGTGGTTCCTCTGTCACTGCCTTTCCATCCAATTTGTAAAAATTAACACCTTTTCTGTTTTCATTCCCCCCACAACGTCTCATAAGATCCCCAATATCTCCGTTTGTTTGCTGATTTTCTATTCCGCACTGAATGTCAATCCTCACTTATTCTTTGTTAGTGGATCGAATTACACAAGCTCACTTGCGATATTTCAATTGGCCAATTCTTATTCTCAGTATTATGTTTCGCATACGGATGAACGAACAAAATCCCTCCGAAAGCACACGACCAGTTTCGCGTTTATTGCCATTCCTCAGGTATGCGTACCTGGTACTCTCCTGTCTAACCATCCCCATACTAGCGCACTTCTTTCTTAGTTTCTGAAGGCTAGCCTTGCCTGACCGACGAATCACCACGTGATTCTTAGATGGACTTATCACTCATTCCTGCTCCTAAAGATTCAGATGAGATTCTAGTGATAAACGCAAATTCATTTCCACGTGAAGCCACGCCAAATGGATCATCTCTTAACTTAGTCCGCTGTGCCGTCCTTTCTGTTGGAAGCAGTAATCGTTTTAAGGCAAGCTGGCATCCCCGTGGTGCATAACCAAAGGAGATTATCTTATGAGACAAAATGTGATTGGACCGGACGGCGCCTGTTAATTTCGACTGTCGAATAAAGGATGGGCCGCAAAAACATCTCAAATTCAGTGTGATCAAAAGTCCATCTCAAAAGGGAAGGTCTAATTGAAACCGATGAAGCAAACAGACCAACGGGGCCAGTATTTTTATGTTCGGTATTGATACGTTGTCTTGTACAAACAGCAATCGCAAATAGGTTTTCACATTAGTGCTTATTTGAATAAGACAATCTGCAACTACACTTCTTGCATTGTGATGAGCTGGGGAATGGCCAGTACAGAATGGCTACAGGGGTTCTGCGGTGCCCCGTGAGATGGATATGTGCATGTATCCCGCAATAAGACTTCATCATAGATCTGATTCAAGGAAATTATCGGGCAACCGAACTTGTTCTCCCGGCTTGAACGGAGGTAAACCACGATAGGGACATGTTGAACAACGGAAGGCATCACCCAGGTAGCACTGTAAGCATCAAGTAGAGGACAAGGTGTTAGAGGACGGCTGATATAAAACATAGATGTTAATCGTGGTGTTATTCAGATAAAAGAAGTGTTCGAACAATTAAATGCTGGCCGCTTGATTCCTGCCGCAAAAAATATTTTGGTAAAGTACGAGTGTGGTTGCGGTCCTTAAATGTAGGTGTGGATTAGGTGCTTTTGTGCATAAAGGCTGAAGGTTAGATAATATTATCGCAACACATAAAGTCATACTGGTTGGTCAATGTTTTCTCTCGAAAATGCCGAATAAATCCAATTCTCTCCTGGTTGAACGTTATCTAATGGGTGTAAGAATTCCAACGTAAAATGTGCTCCGGACGATAAACATTGACAGACGTGTCAGGTGTTGGAAGTCCAGAAACAAAGCGACATCCGTCAACATTTAAACCTCCATCGCTTTAATCAGGTGAGATAAATGAGAGATAGGATCAGATATTTAGTCTCGACAATCGAAAAAATAAGCAAATCAAACACCAGGAAATGAGTCCAATTTTGGTGTCCTCCGGGGTAACTCGTAAACAGTGGGCGATTTGGGAAAGTGAACATCAAAAGAAGGGTTAGTTCATGATCCTCCTTACCGATATCTTCATCCGAAACTCATCAGGTCCCTAGTCCAATAACGTTGAGGATGTTGATTTGCGACTATACTTGATAGTCACTGGAATAACGTATTTCATGTCTGAAACCTATGTAAAAATGTTCATTTCATAAGCGTTATCGCCTGCTTACCTCACACTACGAGGATAGTGATCGTCATAATGAGGTGCAAGCGGTTTTTGATTGATTCACTATCACATAGCACCTGATTCCGCCACAAAATCACTAATGCATGCGATACAAGTAAGTAAGTATAAATATTGCTAGTTTCACCTTGTGACAGGTAAACTCACGTTTCCGCAAGAAGATCTGGCACCAGCTGTAGTTTTCGCGGCTTCTTCCGCCTTCTCCTGTTCGGCCAGTCCACAAGTGCAATTTTTGCAGGCGCGTTTCTTTTTTGGAACATCAGAATTGGGAGTGACTGCCTCTTTCCCACAAGCTGCAACATTCGCGCGATCTTCTGGGTCCAACAGATCGTCTGTGTTGATCATACTACCTGGTTTAGCATCATCAGCATCCACACTGGCCCAAATGTTGTCTACCTTGCTTTCGGACCAAGGTAATCTGATGGACGAGCCTAACTCATATGTGGCCGGCACAGAAGCTGTGAAAACTAGTGGGTTCCCTTCAGATAGCTAGAGGCAGAGTTCAAATAAGGAAATGTGTCGTAAAAATGATCCGTTTCAGAAACTCGAAAGATTCAAAGTTACTTAAACTCATGCAAGTAAAAGATAGTGTACAAGTCCTTAAATAGACAAATGAACCCATTCTTATGAAAAATCACTAACCAGCTGAAATTCCACGAAACCTGACAGTACCAATGTCTTCTTCGTTTCTCCTAAATCTTTGCTGTTCGAGTTCACTTCACGGCAAAAGATTTTCCCTCCAGGCTTGAGACATGGAGCCAGCATTGAGAATAAACCAAAGTTGTGTGTTCCCAAAGGCATAGGTTTTGGCCACCCGGAAACTATGGTCGAAAAACGACGGGTTTGGGGAAACAACGATGGATCTGACAAAATCCTTTCTAAATTTTCTAGCTGCAAATCAGCTACAAGAGATCCAATACTGTCTTGCAACTCGTTCAAAGCATTTTCTTGTGTATCTTTGGAAGAACTCCACAATAACAGAACGATATCGTGGGAAGCAAACCGATCAAGCATTTGTTTTTCCATTCTGTGGCTGAAAGTCAACAAAAGAAATGAATAATGTTCTTTGATTCCATATATATATATATATATATATATATATATATATATATATTAGAGTGCACCAAACAAAATGGCGAACCAAAGAGAGATAGATGGATGGAGTCAGAGAGAAAATAAAATAGCAATTTAGTATCTTCTGTGTATATTGCGCTTTTCTTGTCGTTCCAGAAAGGGTAGGAAAACGGAAGGGTTTAAGGGTGGTTCTACACGAGACAGTAAGCAACTGTTGGAAATTCACCAACGAAGGAATGTAACCTATTAAATACATGATTCTCCACAGGGTGTAATATTGCCAGATTGCTAAGACCAAAGTAGCCGGGTTTCTTAAGGACTCAACCAAATTTAACACCAGATGGAAGGGGATGAAGCATTGGGACCGCAGCCCATTGCGGACGGGTGACTGTTTCCTCAGTTCATTCCTCCTCCGGATGAGGCCAGACATCCTGGGTGCCAAATATATTCCACTGTCAAGGATGTCGGCAAACGTAGTAATGCATGCTTCTTACGCTGTCCATGATTGGTCTGAGGTCAAAGTTTAGTCATCACCGGCGGTAGCCAAGCGGATAAGTTCGTGGCGTTTGGATGTCAAGGTCGCAGGTTCGAATGCTCCCACCGCCGGTCAACTTGCCCACTTGGAACCTCCCTGAAAAACGATGTACAATATCTCATTAACAAAGGAAGTAAAAGATAAAATACTTTGGAAGTTCAATTAATAAACCACAGACCTCCGGCATTCGCCTTTCCTCTTGCACTTCGGTAAAAACTGACATGAAAAGAAAACGTGGGACTCTTTAAGTAGGGACTGTCTTACATACACAGCCATTTCGAAGGGTTCAGGGTGACGTTTAGAACCAGCATGTTTCTGAGCAACGTTCAGTCTGCCCATTTGGGGGGTTGATCTGGGTTAGCTCCTAAGTCAGAAAAAACGAGTGGAGGAATAATTGATCCAAGTAGATAGGTTCCACTTAGCTATACCCCAATACCTTGCGGTCAGATACTTGTCAGAACCAAAGGCTTTGGTTGAGAACCCTAATCGTTCTTCTGCCTGGCGGCTGGACTCCCTAGCAGTACCCGTCCATTATTCCCTGAGTTGCACGCCTTCAAATAATTCCATACTGCATCAGTCGTCTCACAGGACAATCAGAACCGTGATGCCCGTTGCATCCAGTGCAGGTGGGATGGATAGGGATAAGTATGATACTGCTCATTCAACCTTTCTTGTCTCCAACCAAATCTATTTTTCCCTTCTGCCTGCCCATGGTGTCACCACTGATAACACGCCCGATACTAGGAATGGTTAGTTGTCAAGTAGTGTATTGCGTGGCTTTCAGTTTGTTAGCTCACATTTTCTCAAGCCTCGTCAGCCTCTGCATCTGGGTTCCTTCAATGTGCGCACTTTAATGCAGGCTGACCAACAGGCGTGTTTGGCTCTGACAGTGGACTCACGTTCGATCGATGTCTGCTGCCTGAGTGAAATACGAGTTCAGGATTCGAGTAGAGTAATTCAACTTACTGCGCCAAACGACTCGTTGAGATATTTCCTGCACACTTCGGAAGCCTAAGCAACTCAAGCCGTAAGTCAACGCGGTGTAGGAAGAGTCTTCAGGGAGAAGGCTGAAGCAGCCCTTCTGGACTGGATCGCAGTCAACAGTCGCTTGTGTGCCGTGAGACTGCAGTGATTAGTCGACGTCCGGAAGGATAGTAGTGGTAGGCGCAGTTTATTTGTTATCTCGGCATACGCTCCAACAGACTGCCACACTGACATGGAGGAAGACGAGTATTACGACGACCTCGTCACTCTTGTTCGGAAGAGCAAACGGTCTGACATTGTAGTGGTAGCAGGTGATTTTAATGCACAAGTTGGGAAACTTGGTGCATCGGAATCCTGTTTAGGAGGGCGGTGCGCTCAACGAAGAGTTAAAGAGGAAATGCCTCCCTAGTTTTGTGCAGACAATCGTTTATTCCTATCTAGTACGAATTCCCGACAGAGTTCGCGTCGCTCAGCGACAAGGCACTCTAACTCGACAGGTACTCTGAGTCAGGTTGGCCATATCGCAGTAGCCTACCGTTGGCGCGGTTCTGTCCAGAAGTGTAGATTGTACTGGACCACGTACGTTGAATCGGACCATGCGTTAGTTTTAATGCGATTTTTGCTGCACCTGAATGGCCATCGACGCAGATCACAAACCCAAGTGGCCGTCGAACCTCTGTCTGATTCGGCTGTTCACAACACCTATGAGCAGAAACTGACCGAGGAATTAAGAACGCCCACGGGCAGCAATGTAGAAGAGCAAGTGGAATGAAATCAAGCAGACAATGCATTTGGCAGCAGATTTCGCCAGTGGTCCTAGATCTAGCGTTTATCAATGACAGTGAATTTCACAAGGGTCGCCAGGTCTAATGGAGGAAAAGCGCCAGCTGCTTAACTGCAAGGAAATGAATAAGATGCGTCGACAGTTGCAGCGTCAGTTGACGATAAGCCTTAAGAATGACCGTTGGAACTAGGTAGCCGGAGAGATGGAGGAAGCGGCCGCTTCAGATAACAGTCAAAGACCGTCTAAGCTTATACGTGGGACCGGCGGGCGGCGAACTTCGGTTAGTGAAGTCGTGTGCGACAGGAATGGAGAGCTTACCAACGGTAAACAACAAAGGCTGGACCGTTGAGCAGAGCATTTCAATGATTAATTTAGCTGGTTATACGCTAACGTATTTAGGCCGACGTCTGTAGGTACGAATCTGTGGGAGGTGACCGTCGACCTACCAACAGAATTGGAAGTAGAGTTGAATATTCGACTTCCGAAGTGGGAGAATATAGCCGATCCCGACGACCTTCCTCCAGTTCTTTTCAAATTGGGTGGAGGAGCTCTGAAAAAATCCGTTACCTCCTTGCTTCGTGACGAGAAGCGTATTCCGTTATCGTAGGGCGAGGTACTGATTGTACCCACATTCAAGAAGGGCACACGGAATGACTGTAGCTCTGCAATGAACTGAAGCACTTGTTGCATCGGCCTGATATTTCACTGAAGTTGAAAGGCCTTGCGCACTCAGTTCTGTTGTACGGTTGCGAGACATGGAGTCTGTGTGTAGGCGATGCTCGTCGGTTTGAAGTTTTCGACCATCGATGTCTACAAAGTATGGCTAGGATTGGATGGAGTGACTAGTTGAGTAATGTGGAGGTCAGGAATTTCAGAATACCTTATATGAGTGTATGAAACTTAGCAGACTACGCTAGTTGGGTCACGTGTTGCATATGGAAAACACTCGTCCACCATACCGTGCACTATTTTGTGTTCCTACCATGGAATTGGAGAAGCCAAATGAAGGTCAACAGATGACGTGGCAACGTGGGATGAGAAAAATGCACAGCGAACTGAAGTAAAGTAAATGTCTCACATCTTCGTGGTTGGGGTCCGAAAGATTCGTGAAACTGTTGGTTGGGACACTGAATGACATGGCAGTGGACCGCGAACAGTGGCAATCGTGTTGTCATTTTCTATCAAATCAGAATGGTTGAAAGAGTGCGTTTGTACAGGTAGACTATTCTGTATGTTGGCTACAGCAGCATCTTATCTTTTCCCGCCTGTGTAGGTCTACTCCCTGTTCCCCTTGGATATTCACTCATTTTACAGGCATTTAACCTTGGGGAAAAGGCAGCGGCCAGTGGAGCCTGTCTTGCTGTTTAACGCTGAACGATGATCATGGTGAAGTGATTTTCGGTCTATCTAGTTTGGATAATCAGTAACTTACAATCAAAGTATTCAGGATGCAGTTGCGACCTCACAGCATCAACTGTTCAAACAGAACGGCAAGCTGCAGATCCATTTAAAAAGAACAATTTCGAATGCAAAAACGCCGCTGACAGCGGCCCTTTGTCATATCACCTACTGTCTTCAACCAGCATTTCGGGGTCTCGTGGTCCCCAACGCCGTAGTCTAACTACACCCACAGGAGCCAGTCCACCAGTTAGAGCTTTTGTATCTTATTTCCATGTTATTACCTGGCCACCTTGAACCATCTCCCAACCATTACCTGCCTCGAAGAACAGCGTAAAACGATTCAAGCGTACTGTAAAACGTGTCTCAACTACCTCAATCTATTGATTTAGTGCCTATTCTAAGGACTCCACGTTAGGACCCAGTACCTTACCGCTTACTTCTGAGTTACAAAAGTCTTCACCATATTCTGCTAATACTACGAAGACAACAGTACTCAAACACCGAAAGAGTTCTCATACCTTCTGCCACCGACGGCCTGGTTTCGGAGCCACAGTGCAACATCGACTTCATTGTCGCCGCGTATGTTTGAACTTTGATCGAAAACCGGATGTTACACCGACGCCACAGATACCTCAAGTCAACAAACACCAAAAGGGCCCTCTGTATGTACGCACAGGCTTCGAGCTGATCAAACCAGTCCTGCAACAGCATTTTACACTGCAAACAGCAAAACGCACACCAACCATACCTACACTAACATTTAGACAATCGAGAAAAACCTGAAACTTACCTGAATCTCCAATCAGTGGCACAACGTCGTCCGCAAATCCTAATTCAGGTGGTTTCCTGTCTGAGAAAATAGGAAAGCCACTGCTCTCACATAACGATATAGCTATCTCCATACGCACTTCGATGACAGAATTATAAAAAGGAAAAATGAAAGAGGGCAAACCTGCTGAACACTTCTCATGATGAATTCACGTGGAGGACCGCCATATGCGCGCACTCAGCTTTGGCTGTCCGTATACACAGACTGGACAATTGAACTTCACATAAAGTGAACAAATAAGGGGGTTGCTTTTACCGGACGTATTGCGTCGTTTTATTCCGGTTTTTATCGGGTTATATTCAAGGATGATGAGTTGTGAAGACAGTATTCGTGCCAATAATCTCAGTTCTAAGCCATATCTAACAGTTCCCAACCAACAACACTATCACCAGTATTAAAGGCTGTGCGAACACGATGACCACTGACCTTTAAAAAGTAAAATGCTGCTCTAACAACTGTCAGAGGGTGGAAATTGGATCAGCACATCAACGACCAGTGCGAAACCTTCCTTGTTCCTCACAAGTCTGACCTTCACCTGCGAAAAATGGCGGATGAGGCAGCTTTGAAGCTACTGGGATTAGGCTAATACCATTACGATCAGCGCAGTCAATCATAATCATCATCAGCCCTCAGCGTTAAACGGCATAGGAAGACCCATTGGCCGATGCCTTTCCCCCAGAGTTAAGGAGAGGGAACGAGCGAAAGTAACAAGTGGACTTACACAGACAGGAAAAGATCAGAATGGTGCAGTTGCCAACACACGGAACACAATGTACCTACAAACGCACTTCTTCAATTATTCTGATTCAACAGAAAATCATAGCACGATCGCTACTGTTCACGGCCCATTGCCATATTTTTCGGTGTCTCCATCCAGCTAGTTGATGAGTCTCTCGGACCCCAACCACAAGGACGTGAGACACCTATTTTATCTAAGTTCGTTATGCATTTTTTCACTCCGCACCGCAGGTTCTCATCGATCGTCTGAATAACAGCATAGTTATATGCGTATTGGACAACTCTGTGTACAGACCTATTCCCATAAGAACTATGGTAAATGAAAGCTGTCCATGGCAGACACAAGTGGCGGTCCGCCTAAACAGCCATCAAACATAGCTTTCAAATCCCTTTTGATGACATGCTCTGCGCATGAGCGTAGCGATGGAGACGCCCCACAGTCACTAAGGCCCACTGCACGGGCAACTATGACCCGCAAACGTCAAGTGGCATGGAACCACATAGGATATCATTAAGTCAGGCGTGGCAACCAGTCGCGCAACAGTTAACCACTATCTACCGAGCTAAATTTGTAAGCACCAAATAAATTCAGCGGCCAAGCCAAATGTATCGATCTACCGCAAACATCAAAGTGCAAGGCTACGAAGTAAGACTCAATAGCCTTCTAGAAACAAAAGGATCTTTGCGATTATCATTTTTCTCTTAATGCTAACTAAGGAAGCAGTAAAATTCTGACTTGTGGAGCGCAAATCCCAGGGACAGGTATCCTTGTCCGGGCATTTCATAAACTTTTCTAAGCCCGATGTAGCGGACTTCGATCTTTAGGTCTTAATGTGCTTGATTAAATCCCCAAGGAGAAACGAGATTGGTTGGGAAGAAACACTATTTGGAAACTATAACGCGCAGATAAAACAGCGCTGAAATTTCCGAGGTGGTGTTATGGATACTTATTGGTAATTGTCTCCAGAAACTTACAGCATGAGAGTAAGCCCAACATACCCATAATTATTCATATTCGCCAATAACTGTTCACTACTCCCTCTACTTACAGTTTGCGTGCCACTTGTCCCTCCAGACAAGTAACAGAGATTGTTACGATCACATTCCGCCGGATGGCAATATCTTCATATACAGATTTCAAGGGGAAAAACATAACGGACCTCCTCCGACAGGGGTCATAAGAACCTCTCGGTCTTAAGGTTCGCGGGTGGACTCCATCTGCCTCCAATGAACAATGAACAAATGACCTGCAAAACACTGGGTACCTGCACGTGCAGTGCACGGAAAGAATAATTACTCATTGGGTTTTGCAGCGGAACATGGATTTGTTCCTCCGGATTGCTTGCTTCATCTAATGTTGACAACCCAGCGCGGCCGTCATTTGCGCGTTGCTCACGCACGCTCCAATTAAAATACACTCAACCATCCACCGTTTCCGATTGTCTTCTCGTTGTACCGTTCTGTTATGTTGCCCGTTTTGGTTGGTCTATGCACACACTGAAGCACAAGACACAAGTACAAGCGGTGCACGATAGCACAGAAACAGCCTGTGGTCTAATACGACACGAGCACACAGAGGTTGGAGAAACAGAGGTTCGGGTTTCAGATTCAGAGCCCGTAGTCGCACAACGAATGGGACAGAAGTGCTGCTCCCTTGAACGAGCAGCGGCGCGAAATACGAACAACTAGCCAGGCCCGCTAGCGGAAGAGAGAAGACGAACACAGAGTACTGCCGCGCGTTTATTGGTGACCCACCAACACAAGTCTCTATCGTTTATATAATTTTGTTGGGTGGACTTGATCGAAGTGAGGACTAGCCAATCACAGACCGGAACTTTATGAATCTTTTGGCGGGCATAAAAATATTCAACCGTGCAATATTTAAAGTGACGTCAATTTGGAAATGCTAAGAAAATGGTAAGATCTTTTGGAAAACTAATAGCAGAAATAAAATCTGCGGCACCAAAGACAAGAACGGAAACCGACTGTAACACGTTCGGCTGTCTGGATTGTCAGCATGGCAATCGTACAGAGCCAAATAGGAGTAACGCACAAGTGGTCTCAACGTTTATGGACAAGGAAAATAATATGAGATCCGCGTTTAGACAAACCAGTCTTTCTCACCCCAACCACGAAAACGTGAGAAACCCACTTTACCTAAGTTAGATGTACATTTTCTCATCCCACGTTGCCGCGTCATCTAATGACCTCCACTGGGCTACTTTCAATCCTTGGGAGGAACAAAAGATGGGGCAGCGTATGGTATAGTGTTTGTCATCCAACACATATGACCCAACCAGCGTAGCCTACGCTCATATAAGGTATACTCAGAATTGGCACCTAGTAATAGATTCCTCACTTCCACACCAGTCACCCGATCACTCCATCCAATCTTAGTCTTAATAAAAAGACGCCTGTTGTCAAAAACCACTAGCCGGCGAAGATTGCCAACACGAATTTTCCATGTCTCGAAATCGTACAAAAGAACTGAGCGCACTGAGACAGTACACACGACCTTTCAACTCCAGCTCCACTGGAAAATCAGACCGACGCCACAAGTGCTTCAGTCCAGCGTAAGCTGCTCGAGCTTTCGACACACGCTTATTAACCTCCACCGCCGAGCTACCAACGCTCGACACACAGTTACCAAGGTACATGAAACAGTCCACAATCGTTAGTTCCTCTCTATCCAGTATCAGATTTGGTACTTCTGTCGTCCAGTCCTGCAACAGAGCTTTGCACTTTGAAGGTGTAATGCATATGCCAAACCGAGCAACCGATCTCCAGAATATACCTACAGAAGACTCGAAAAGGCAAACAAGGTTATCTGCGTAATCTAGGTCGCATGGCTTCCCTCCACTTCCCAGTTCGACTTGTACATCTTGAAGACCTCCTAAAGCATCTTCCATCACGGAGCTCAACAGCAATGGAGAGATGGGGTACCCATGTCGAACGCCGCTAGTCGTTCCAAGTGAGCTTGACAGTTCGCCGTGTGCCATCACGCGACCATAGGCATGCGAGTGCAATTCTCGCAACGGGCTTAGGAACTTCATTGGCATGCCCTTTCGGTGGAGAGCATCGAATAGTGCTGGTCGATGAACGGAGCCGAGGGCACCTTTCAATTCGAGAAAGAGTATGATCGTCGGTCTGCGGTGTGTATGGCACGACTGGAGTATCTGTCGAAGTGTGCACATCTTTTCGATGCAACCTCGACCTGGACGAAATCCAGCCTGCTTTTTGCGGATATTACTCTCGCGAATCGGTGTCAAACGGTGCAGCATTATCAAAGCTAACACCTTAAAAACAATCGGACATAAGATGATCTCATGAGGATTCCTGCAGTCACTCCTTGTGCCACACTTGAGGATGAGTACAATTGGTGAATTGCCCCGAGATAATAGAATACGCTCGTTGTTGCAAACATCATGAAGCAAGGAGGTAAGGGATTTCGTCAAAGCTTCCTTACCCAATGTGGAAAGAATTGGAGGAGGGTCATCGGGACCGGCTGCTTTTCCCCTCTTCAGAAGCTGAATATTTGATTCCACTTCCACTTCCGTTGGAGGATCATGTGACATATTCCAATGATTCGCAACTGCTGACGTCGAACTAAATACGTTGGCGTGTGGACAGCCCAACCGATCCTTGAAGTGCTCTTACCATCGGTCCAGCTTTTCGTGTCCACCATTGACCATCTCTCCATTCCTGTCACGCACGACTTCGCTAACCAAAGTTCGTCGCCCACCATTGTCACGTATATGCATAAACAGTCTTTGGCTGCTATCTGAAGCGGAAGCTACTTCCACATATTCGACTACATTAACACAATAGCTTTCGCGGTCATTCTTAATGCTTCTCGTCATATGGCGCCGCTACTGTCCACGTATCTCATTTACCCCCATTGCAATAAGGCAGCTGGCATTTATGATCCATGGGAACCAGTGATGCTTGCGAGACTCACTGTGTTCTACTGTATAGAACCGAATTTTTCGTGCGATAAATAACTTCGCACTTTAGCCAAAAATGTGAAAAAAGAAAAAACCATGGTGGGGAATATAATTAAATTAAATTAAAATACACTCGTCACCCCATACAAATCAAATGAACTCATCCATGCATAATCATAACGCATTAGGACAGGCTGCTCAGGAACTTGGCTGAAACCCCGTCACGGTTTGTCAAACTTCGTGCTGAATATGCGACCGTGAAGTTCCCATAGATATTAATTCTGGAGGGTTTAGAACGAAAAACGGATCATGTCGAGACATGAGAGCGACACATTTAAAGGTCGTTGTGCAGAGGATGCGTGGGACCAGAACGAATTTTGTTAGTGAATTTCTTACATGCCGATAACTGTTGATCAAATAGATTAAAAGGCAATCCAGTTGGTGGTACCCGGCTAATATTTAATGGTCCCTGGCGAAGGATTTTGAAGCTTTTTTAGGTAAATCTGGAAAAATGACGGGAGGACAGTGGAGAAGGATTGGAAAACACGCTGGTATACAAATCGGGAGATGGTGCTTTGGTTCACTTAGCAGTGTCGGAACTCCCTGATTTTCGTGAGAAACTGACCGTCATCGCTGTTTTCATTTTTTGTTGGCTCACCTTAACACCAAATGAAACAAATTCCAGACTGCTGTCTCTCCGGCTCCTCTACAGGCTCGCCAACGATCACAGATGCAACGGAAACTCTCGCCGAAAGCCCCACTCCAGCCTTCTCGCTGGCTGCGTACCCCCTGCTGTCAACACCAGTGACTGCCCCGGGTACCTCATCTCTAATGAAACATTACGATTAGCCAAATAGTTACCAACACTATTGAAATGTCGTGCAAACTCCCAACCTCCAGACCCCTACCATAACAGAGCACCATTATCTCCGATATTAAACAAGGACAACGCGGGTCATTCATGGCACGTGTATTTAAGAAATGAGTAAAAACCTTGCACGTGCTGGTTTTCTGCCCATCGCACATCACAACCCACTTCCGGCCGCAAAATTCCAGTGACCATTTCTGTGAGTTCCGTTGTTTCTCCGTTCACAATTCTTCATATATTTCGTCCCTTAAATCGTTTGATGCAACCTTGAATGGTAATTACCATTCTCCATCCACCTCATATGATATCCAGCGTGATTTTGACTCTTCTCCATCATGGTATTACGGTAATACATCCATATTGATCTTCATCTTTACCGTATAACCCTACCGATTTCTGACGAACCCGGCCATTTGTCAACGCCCACCATTGCTTCCCGGCCAAATTTCGCACATGCGATACGCACCTTCGATGTGTTTAAACATGGATTGATTCGCACTGCGCGACTCACAGTCAGCCCCAAAATTTTTTGGCGATGGATACTCTAGCTCTGCTCTAAAGCTCTAAAGCTTGCGTTTAGCCTGTCTTATTGCGGGTCATGTTCATGGGAGCACAGACACTATCTTCACGACTAAATTTTTGATTTTTGATTTTGCACTGCGCTATCTGTGTATAAATTTGATGTTGCCTTGCGCATGCCTCCCGAATATCGAAAGATATACCCATTATTAGACTGAGGGCTTCCGCTACCTAGGGCGTTCGTCACATTAGTCTTACCTTACTGCTACCCGTTCCAAGCAAAGATGGTGTCGACCGCCCTAATCTGTTTTTGGAAACTGTCTCCTCCGCAGGATTCCAAGTCCAAAGAACTGAGGAAAGAAACCGCTGGATTCTTGGCTCTGTGTGCCGAGTGGTAGAGTTTACCTTCAGAATTTGTTATTGTCCGATACGTGTCTTATCTAATTTCCCTGACTTTCTGCCTGGTTTGCAATACTTCCGTCCAACTGCAGTGTCACCACTGCTTACCCTCTCCTCAGCTCAAGGTCTCCGCACATTACGTAACGCTCCTGACTTTTGGGAAATCTGGTCATACCTCGAAATCCGCCGATTAGCTCCGTCCATGATGTGCGTCAGCAATTGTCACATTTATTGCACTTAAAAACGAAATGACTCGAAGTTTGCTGTTGGGAAACAGTCGTAGGAATCTACTTTGGTCTTGAAAAAATAGTTTCGCATTTTTGCGTTTAACTGGTATACTTGTACATTCCTCGCTGCTTTGTAGCCTGTTATTTCACTTTCCAGTGAGCCTCTGCAATAACTCAATGTTGCTCCCAATCCTTTATCCCATTCGATTTGTATCATTCATATTTCCT
>LUCM01000320.1:0-18611 GCA_008360955.1 Fasciolopsis buskii
GTTAACGGAGGGCGGGCATGCGCAGAAATTCTTCCAACTGATTATCATAAAAATTGAATGCAGGTATAGGTTCCTGTCAGTCTTATCGAAGTGTCTTGCACCTCGAAAATGCTAAGGATACCATATCGCGATGCCTCGATGGACAAGCGGTCCAACGCCTGTTGAATTATCTGTGTATCATCTCTCATGAAATGTCATCGATCTACTTCAAGTAAAAAACTGTTCTCTGGAATGACCTCAGTTTTGCCGTGCAATAGGCCAGTGATCTATGGGAGAGGGAGAGGCGGTCAGTCGCGAACTAGCAGTTATTATATATATATATATATATTTATATCTGTACATGTATATATATATATTTGTATACATAGGATCTCTGGTGGTAACGCTTTGCCGCCACCTCTGCTCATGAACTGCGATAGTCCTGGTCCAGCTGCCTTATAATTTATAGGGTGACCTTTTTAAACAAATGTCTTCCTGCATCGGTTTACTTGTTGCTATACTTTAGAGGTCCACTGTGACAATGGGCTATCTGAATTCGTCTGAAGTGCTTTGCGCAGTACCTTGTGCGACACGGCTGTAATTAACTACGTTAGCCGTCGGAGTTTTTGATTTTTCTGCTTATGCTTAGCTTCCTTGGGTCAGTATTACTTATCAGTCGGTAAAAGGTTTGACTTTTACTGATAACCTCAGTCTTTTCCATTTATATTTCCCTGTCCACTCTTGCTCGTAACCATTTCTCAGGCTCTTGCTTAGCTGAAGACTGAGAGATATACGAGTCTCGGTGTATGTGGTATCCCGGGGTGATTGATTTGCCAATCTCCAACAGGGTAACTGATTTCTAAAACACTCGTCGTTTCTGAAGTTTACATGATATGGAGTCTTGCGTGCATTTGCCGTCGAGTGCAGCATTTCGTTGCTCTCTTGTTTTTTCCCCTCGGATTCTGCACATTTTATTGAGACGGGAACCGTACTGAAAATTCCAATCAAAGCCCAAGTTGGCGGTTTTTGGTTTGGATCAACGTTGCAGGACTTGTGAATTTTGTTCTGGTGTGGCCACAGAATAGGCGCAAACAGAAGCGAGCAGCAATCAAAGCATGGTCTGAATCTGGAGGTGCGCACCAGAATGATTGGCAATCTTCGACTGATTCACACTACCGGTGGCCGATAGCAGTGTAATCATTCTGAGTCCGGCGCTTCCAGGGGAAGGAGGTTTCCAGATGAGCCGATGACGCTTTTCGATGTTTGGTGGAACAGTCTGTGGCCAGAACAACCGTGGATGAGACTATCAGTTGACGGTGCAACCCGCGGGATTTCCGATATACCGTTCTGTTTCGGCTAAATAGCCAAATTAGACGCTGAAATAAACAAGCAGTCCCCACAACGTCCGATGAGTAGTGAGGTTGACTCCTAAGTAGAACTCGTTTAATGGGTGTATACACAGATACGACGAACGGACAACGGCGCTTCAATGGACTGCTATTGACATGTATAGAACCGCTTAAAAGAACTACGTACAAACGTCTTTTTCTGGGATCCCCTCTAACAATGCATACTCGTCTTCGACGCTCAGAGCGATCTCAACGGCAGCCTGACCACGGGCACTCAAAATCGGATCACGGGGCGTACGGAGAGTGAAACCAGAGATTAAGGTTGTTTCTGGGTTGCGAGGAATAATTATGCAAGTCTGAGCTTGTGCTTTTTGGGGATATCGGCGTAAATCTACGCGAGACGTTTAAAAAGTCCTCGCTAGGGCGGCTTGTTGCCCTAGCTGGTTAGATGTGCGGATATTGAAAGGACCTAATTGAAATGAACACTCAGAGTTTGATATCGTACCTAAACTAATTCTGTCTTTTGTGATTATTTTGCTGTCGGATGAACCCATCGGACCGAAATTCTTCGTGGTATCTTGCATGGCCCTTACGATGGAAGAACGAACAATGCCAAGATCTGTGGGAAGAATGGGTTGTCCGCATCCGAGAAGGAACCCTAGCCGGAGCCTTCTCTAAAATCAGATTCATAGGGCAGTAGGGTTATTGGTGCTTGGGACCTCTGAAAAAGCATAATTATCACTACCCACTAAAGAGTAACGCGGTCCTGATTGTCCCGTACAGCGACCGGTGCAGTGTGGAATTTATTGTCTCTGCTAATCATCGACTTTTTGTGAATGGGTAATGCTAGGGAGTCCAGCCGCTAAGCAGTGGAACGATTAAAGTTCTCAATCAATACCCTTAACTCTATCAAGAATCTATCCGCTAAGTAGCGGTTGTTGACTGAGTAGAATTTCGTCTACTTGTATCATTTATGCCTCTATCTATTTTACCAATAGTTGCCAGCTCAAGTCAAGCGACAACCTGGAGAATCAAGAAGTTACTTCATCACACTCATACCCATTGACTTGCATTGTATTGTATAGACTTTTGCGTACCAAAAATGTCGCATTTCAGTCAAAAAATCTTGGGGATAAAAATGGAAACGTTGCATTCATCATGTAAAAATGTGAAAGAAAAATCATGGAGGAATAATTTAGGCACATTGAGATTGGTTGCTCAGCAATTCGGCCGAAACACGATCAGGGTTCGTCAAAATGCGTGCTAACTATGAAACACTAGAGTTCTTACAGACATTGATTCTAGAGGCCATGGAATGAAAGCGGATCGTGTTGAAATGAGAGCGGGGTTTTGATAGGTCGTTGTGCAGAAGATGCGTGGGATCCGAAAGAATTTTGTGAGCAATTTTCTCACATGGTGATAAGTGCTGATCACAGGTTGAAGGACAACTTAGTTAGTAGTGCAAAAGAAACGGCTGATAATTGATAATCCCCAACGAGGAATTTTGAAACCTTTTTTAAGTAAACTCGGATATATAACTGGAGAACAGTAAAGAAGGGTTGGAAAAACAATAGTATACAAATAGGGAGATAGTGCTTTGTTTCACCTTGTGGTTTCGGAACTTTCTGATTCGAAATGACAACCGTCGGAGATTCTTTATAGTTAGAAATGTGAGAAGTCCACTTCAAATTTTTATCAATACTAACCTCCTAGATATTTAACAGAATCAACCCTAGTTAGTGTTTCTGAATTCATGAAAAATGATTCGGATGAACAGGCTGATCGAGACAGGGAGAACAGACATTCGAAACATTTAGATGTGTTGAGATTTAAACAAGGTTGCACAGAGAAATCGTAGATAGATGGGTTGTTGGAAAAACTTTGAAAACCATTGATGCTGAAAACGGCTTAAGAGAGGGCAACATCATCAGCATACCTAAACAGATGACAGGAAAAGTTAGTTGATAAGTCGCTGATGTAAGCAGGGGAAAGAAACGATGAAAGAACAGCACCCCCTCGAAGCACTCCTGAGTCGTAAACCAACGGTTTTGATGTTTTATCGTCCATTCGTGTTCACTGGATTCGGTTAGTAAAGCAATCAGATGGCCATGGTAATAAGGGCCTGGGACAACGAAATGTTTCCAGTCTGTGAAGCAGAACAGACAGTAGGAACAAATGCCGACGAATAGTCTCGAGAGGCGCAACACACAGATTTCATCGATGTGTTTAAGCACTTACAAATGTGGTGAATGAGAGAGGCGACAGCGTCCAAAGTGAACCTGTTAGATTTATAGGTAAACTGTTTAGGGTCGTCAGGAGGATGCACAGAAAAACGCAGCCGCTCAAGTACAGCACGCTCCGTCAGGTTGAGACCAAACGAGGCAATGCAGCATTCGTGCCAATGATTTTCTCGGCAATATCTCAGCATTTCCAATCAACAAAACCTCCCTTTTTGGGCCCAAACCATGATGGCAGGAAGCACCAATCGAGGCCAAAACCGAAGCTAACATTTTCATTTCTCTTAGTCAAGTTATAGGATGACCGCTGCGCCGCCTCTTCCATCCTTGCCCAGTACGTGAAAAAGGAGCACGAAAAGGTGGACGATGGGCAGGCATATGCAGTACGTGTCTAATCAACCGAAGACAACGTAGAACAATGATGCCAGTCAGAGGACGACTGTCTGCACCCAACACACGACGATGTAACTCGTCATTGCTCATCCCATGTTTCCATCGTGACTCAAGCAATGCTTCGGAGACATCGATGGTTGGAAACTAAAATTCGTTGTGCATCCTCAACGTGGATAGGCCAGGTCTCGTAACCGTAAAGAACACTGAAAGGTAACATTGCTGCCCCCTCTTTTGAGGGGGAACTGGGCACCCTGGGACGCCACAATTTCCGCAAGTTTTGGAAAGTTGCTTGACTTTCGCAGTTCACGCTGTGACCTCCACAACATCGCCATGTAATCAGATTCCCGAGTTACTTGAAGCTATTGACCATATCTACCCGATCATCACACAAGGTAAGCGCAGGTGCACGCTCTTCCCAATCTTGAAGTACCTTCCATTTTGAACGTGCAAGCAACATACCGTACCTAGGTATTTCAATCGCCAAGCGGCCTAATGCTCGTTGAATTGCCTATGCATTGTCACTCAGCAATGCGATGTCGTCGCTATACCAGAAGTCCATCGCACGTAGGTCATTGGATCAGATGGGCTGGCGTGTGCAGGAAATAACTTGAGCCTTTGCTCTTCCGAACGAGAGTGACGAGGTTACCGTAAAACACGCCTTTCTCCATGTCACTGCTGCTGTCTGTTGGAGCGTATGCTGAGATAACAAACAGACTGCGGTTAACACCACTATCCTACCGGACACCCACTGATCCCTGCAGTCTCATGGCACACAAGCGACTGTTGACTGGGATCCAGTCCAAAAGGGCTGCTTCAGCCTTCTCACTCAAGACTACTCCTGCACCGCGTGGATCAACAGCTTGAGCTGCTTCGTTTCCTGAAGTGCGAAGAAAATATCTTGACGAGACATTAGGCGCAGTTAGCTGAATTACTCCAATCGAATCCTGACTTCGTGTTTCACTCACGCAGCAGACATCAATCGAAAGTGAATTAGTCCACTGTCAGAGCCAAACACGCCTGTTAGCCAGCCTGTATTAAAGTGCGCACATTGGAATAACCGAGATGCAGAGGCTGACGAGGGCTGAGAACGTGTGAGCCAGCAGACTGAAAATCACTTACTATACCATTTGACAATGAACCGTTGCGAGTATTGGGTGTATTATCAGTGAGGACAGTATGGGTAGGCAGAAGGGGCAAACAGATTGGGTTGGTGACAAAAGAGACAGGTTGAATAAAAGAGAGGGAACTTTGAGCAGTAGCATGCTTATCACTACCCACCCCGCTCGATACAACGGGCAGCGCGGTCCTGATTATCTTGCGCGACGACCGACGCAGCATGGAATTATTTGTAGACTTGTAACTCACGGAGACTGATGGAGACTGATGGACAGGTACTGCTAGGGAATCCAGCCGCTAATCAGAACAGTGATTGGGATTCTCAACCAAAGCCTTTGGTTCTGATAAGAACCTGACCGCAAAGCAGCGGGGTATAGCTGACTGGAAGCCCATCGATTTGGTTCAACTATTCTTCCACTCGTTTTTTTCAGTGAGCTGTCAACTCAGATCAACCTCCGACCGGGAGCATCACGAGGGTAGTTCTTTAGTGGTCTACGCGTTCACCTTCCAGACATGATTGGATCTTCGGCTTGGGATAAGCCATCCTCTGTGGCTCGTTGGATCATGGTGACTCGCAGGCCGTCACACCATGTCAAGGTGCAGTCTCGTTGTGACACATGGACAGACATGCTTTCGCACCACGTCAGCGTCCTGTTTCACTCTATCGGACCCCTGGTCGGAGTTATTGCCTCGCGAGCCTCTTGCATAGTGTTCGTTTTTCCTTTGAGACCAACCGTCGGAAATTAAGCACTTGATCGGTGCATCCAACATCGGCGCGAAAACTACTCTGTTCTTAGCTGGTTTGCTTTTCATGCGTGTTGCACAACTCGCTTAGGGTCACGTGCGCTGGCTGCTTGACGGTATCAGGATTAGGCTAATAGAGCTGTGGCTGAGAAAGTCACTGCGCGAGCCCTTTTTTGAAGATGAGTGCCATTTAATTCCTTCCATGGTTGAGGTACTTGGTCGGACTGACAGACATGAGAACAAAAAAAGAGGTTCTCTGAACCGTTTCGTTTTAATAGTGCCTGAGGAGAATCCATCAGAATCCGACTCTTTACAGTTGGTAACTAGACAAAGTTAACGTTTCGACGAATTTTAGGATACTGAATTAGTTTCTGCTTGAAATTAAACAAGCTAACTGTCTATGCACCAGATCCGCCGTTCACCCTGGTGGTAGACAACAGCTTGCCGTCACCCAGTTCGTTACTGCACCTGACCTAACGAGACCTTATGTGGTCCAGTGGCATCCACAAGCTTCAGGCTTATGCTTTCCGGCCCTCTTGTCGTGGGTCTTTTGACTGTGGAGACGGTTCTTCCAGTATATGCGTAAAATCTGTCACAAAAACGGTTTACAATTATATCCGCTTCTTCAGCGCGGACGGGCACATTTACCTCTGTGAGATGCGTCACATTCAACCCCGTGATGACGAGATTTGAATAAACCCGGCAGGTGTTGATCCCAAATATTTTTGGCATCATGCCGCTTATTTCTAAAATGCATTGAATAATGGCGTAGAAGTCGTATCGGAATTTGTGACCCCCTCTGTTCATCCTGAAGCTTTACAGATCAAGAAATCCTCCATTGATCTGGGTCACCCTAATTCTCGGTTCTGTGAGCACACCGGGAAAGTCAGTAATCTTTTTCGTAGCAGAGGACTTGAGCGGCCACAGTTGCGTATTTGATAGTTTGGAATACTAAATGATTCTGCTATTCCTCCAGGTTCTGTAAATGGCTGATCAACCTGTGGACGTCGCCGGAAACGGCCACCGTTAAATTCAAAGCCATTGGAGTCATTTCAGCACAGCCACAATCACCGGTTGCATTCCAAACGCAACGAACAAATGTGGAAACCCAAGGCGATTGCTGTTCATTCTCACAACTATTCGACTGAACTGCGCACAGTCCAGCAGAATGCATTCATCTTGCAATATCGTGACTAGGAACATCTGACACCTGGGAAAGCGCGAAGCAGGCTGCACCACGGACGCAAACAATGAATTTTGATTATGCATCTCATAATGATAGTTTACATCTGTTTTAGAAGTTCCAGTTCTTGCAAGGAGAGCCTTATCTGGTTTGGTTTGGAAGTGGTAAAACAACTGAATGGTCGCATTAATTTTACCTATGTATGCTTGTTTAGTTCATGTCATATCCTTGGGTCATCATTGCCGAATTGTAATTTATTACTAAACGTTGCATTATCCCGAGAAAAAGTGGAGATTTATGAGACCAGTGACGGTAAGTTTGTTCGTTCAGTTTCTGAAGATTCATCAGTGATACGGTTTTCGTCTTCTACTGTCGACGGCAACGTTATTATTCGTTACAGCAAATACCCTATCGAACGCTTTACTGAAAATCGGCAAATTCCATATTACGTGAAGACAACTTTCCGCAGCGACTTTGACGGGAATCTGAACAGGTTAGAGGTTCAGATTGAAGAAGAATACGCGAACAATCTACGGATACACTGCTATCGCGAACGTGAATATAGTGAGTTGAAAAATCGCTCTGTTGTTTGCTTCTCTTTGTGTTTAGTTCGCTTCACACAACGCAGAATTAAATTATCTACTGTTTTCCAGATTTCAGCTGCAGGTGCTTATATACAGTTTTCCTTGATTTTTATTAGCTCCTTTTTTATGCCGTGGCACTTGATATGGCTAGCCAAAATCCTCGCAGTTGCGCACATTGTTCTTCGTGTGCAGCTAGTTATAAAGCCGTATTTGTGATCAGTATCAGCTGAAGCGTCACATCAATGTCATTTCTTCCTGTAATTTACGAAATCTTGTCCAAATCCGTTGATACAAATCGATTTTCAGTCTTATTTTTTATCGTTTATCAAGTACTTTGATGTACTGCTGTTCTAGATCAATTTTCCCATCACTGAGATTTTCGGCCCGTTTTCTTTTCAGAGGAGAGCCTACTCTATCGGGCTCGATATTATGGAGATGCTCAAGGCCACGAACGTGCTCAAAAAATTCAGCTGCAGAGCTGTGATCGCTTAGTGCAGATTTTCGGTTCTTAGACTGCTCACGTGTGATTTTTCGGTTCATTGTGATCTAATTCGAAGCAGCATCAACATTTACCTTCGACTTCTTCCCAGTACATCTTACTTCAATCACAAAAGTTGGTCTGTTCACTTTTGGACGTATGACCCCAGAACATGTGCAATTTGTATCCCACCGCTCCTCTGGTTTTTGATTTCATCGTAGACCTCCCGGCGGCATTCTGTAAATAGTCATTTTTGTCCTGTGCCGTTTTCACCTTACCCCCTCATTCCACAATATTAATTTGACTAAATTCTTTCATCGCTGTCAGTTTGCCGAACACCCTCTGGTGTTTGGCATCTTAACTTTCGTACGTGCTCCAATGTATTCGTGAAATCCCAACAAATTGTGACTGATTTATATAGGTGAAACAAATTCAGATGAGGTTGTGCTCCCCTTACCTTACGCTCAACTCGATTTCTTTCTTGTGCTCTCAGCCTTGTTTGGTTGTTTGAGTTGGTAAGGGATCGTATTGGTTGAGTTGTGGCACCGTGTGAATGCATCTCGATGGAGCCAATTGGGTGAACGAATGCTAGATCCTTTTTTATGCCAATAAAACACCTGAATTGTTTATGCTTGCTCTATGCGTTTGCTTTTACGTTAGTCAAAAATGTTGCTGTCGGTTGAATTTGTTGCTCACCTTTTTTGCGATTTGCTCCAATAGGTTTGGCGAGAAGCTTCCCGAATAGTTTTCAATTAACTTCGCATGCTTTCAAGATCATACTTTCCTTGGAAATGGTTTTTACTATTGGGGATATCTTCAACTTAATTTGATTTTTTTCAAAGTCTGTTGGTGTACAATGTTACCGGGCTGAACACAACATCCCACAAACAAATGAGCATGGAATTGTTCTCAATGCAGTGTACTCTTATTAGCCAACAGCTTACACCATGTTTGCCTCTAGCAGAATAGCAGAAGGAGAGCGTTCTGGGGCCGTAACTGCATGCTCTGCTACAAGTATGACCGAGTTGCCTAAGTGTCTGCCACGAAAAAGTTCAGAAGTTTGAATTCCTGCTCCGCCGGTCACTTTGGTGGTAGAGCGCGATATGCTATCTCCCCCGGTAGCTACCACACCTGACCTAATGGGACCTTACGCGGTCCTTTGGTAGTCCGAATTTTACGGTCGTAGTTGGCGGTTCCCCCTCTCCCGCGTAGTAAGCCACAATGGGTACGATGTATGCTTCTATCACGCTCATGCGTTAAACATATCATGAACCAACCTTGGCTTCTACACTAGTGGGCGGTGTAATCCCTCTGCTTGAGTAGTTTTTTGGAGCCGTCTGGTTTTGAGGCTCGAATGACTATACCAATATCCTAATGTTTTTCATTCACTTCTCAGGGGTAGCTATGATTCAGCCCCTCTGGAGCAAACTGAGGCAATAGGTGCTTATCTCCATAGTCTTTCTTTTAACAGTTAATTATTTCTTAGGTCCACCCGGTAATAACTGTTAGGTCAACATATCGAATGCTGGCACGGATTCGGAAAATTTTTGGATTACCATGTGTCACAAGAACTTTCGAATCCTCTGTTTGAGTTTGCTATTGAGATAATGATGTGGGGCTCCACTTCCGAAGGATTAAGCACGAAGCATCTCCCACTTGGACAGATTTTACCTCGTACGTAGAACACTGGATGGAATAGGCATACTTCAGATGTTGGCGGCAGCGTTAGAGTATTGGCATTCACGATTCTGCAACTTGAGTTGCATTGGACCAAGAATGATTTCAATAGTGCTGTTTTGCTCAAAGCGCCTCAACGGTCATCCTTGCAGATGCACAAAATGCGAACATTCGACTCAGAAAACTTCATAGAAAAATCAAACATTGATTACCAGAACGGCTTTGGTGACTGAGGTCCATAGTACATTTTTGCGTATAGTCTGGGACAGGCGGTATAAGATTGGATAACTGATAGTTCCGAGTCTGAAGATCTTTTACTTTTAGTGGCGAAACACAATTGTACTAAGTCGATGTAATTCCCTTTGAATTGTGCGCCTGGCTTCTCATGCATGAATTATAATGTTAAGCATGTTTGCTACTTTCGTGTTCGTTGTATTTTTGTAGCCACAGCCATCTCTGATTGCATTCCCATCATGCGTTTCCTAGTGGGTATTGTTTTTCAGAAATTGATTTGGTCTAACTATTGGTTGGCCAGTCACCGTTCTCAAGCATGCATTGTTCTCGATTTACGGCATTGTAGTAAATACCGTGAGTAATTGCTGATTCCTCACTTATGAACTAGTGTGATGTGGCTGGTTTGCTATGGTGTTTTTAATCAAAAACAGGAGATGAACTCCGATGTCACTATCTTTCTATCCTTATGGTGCATTTGCTCCTGTAGTTTGCTTTCGCACATATGTAGTCGTTTCCCTCGCCCATTCCCGTTGGTGCCGATCAGATACTTGTTCATTTTATTCTTGTTGAGCTCACCGACTCTTCAGATTTGGGCGTACCAGGATTTTCATCGGATCAGGCTTTTCTTATGATAAGCCGCAGCAGGTATTTGCCATATTCAAGGTACAGTCTATTAGTTATGATACCCGTATGCCTATGCGACTGTCCTCACGTTTACCGCTTGGTTTGCTGAGCACTTGAGCGTACTCTGCTCCATTCGCAGCATCCTCATCTTCCTGACTAAATGGTCAATATTCCGGTTTTACTTTTTCGGCTTCACTTCTGTGAGACTAATCACGTGAAACGTTAGGTTCTGTTGAATGTGTTCAGTTCCATGCCGATCAGTCTGTTCTTGTCACATCCTGTTGTTGTGCCAGATAGAGGACTTTCAGCGGAGTAATGATGAGTTTAGCATCCTTTCATCAAAACGTTCGTTGCCTAGATTCACTTTTTGTGCTCATCGATATCAACGACTACAGGAACGATTTCTTGATGTCCACACTTAGATGTTATGGTTCCCAGTCCTCTCATCGTCTCGGGTGACTCGTTGTCCACATGTTCTTTTCGGTTAAGAATTTTTTGCTTAACCGATTTTCGATTTGTCAACGGTTCGGGGGCTTGTCGGAACTTCCATGTAGGTAAATGGATCATTTTCAAACATCCATCTCTTATTAGGCCTACACCGTTCAGTTTCCTTTTCTGACGCATCTATTTGTGGTCAGGGCATGTTTTACTTCATTTTACTTTACTCTTGGTGGATCCTGGAGGCGGATGAACGGGCTTCGTGGATGTCACTGATCGGAGCTGGTTTTCGGCTTCGGGTTAGCAGTAACTGCAAACATCTATCCACTTGCGTTTCTACCGAGTGTCGTGCACTATACGGTATATACGTACGGGCATTATATATATATATATACATATATATATGAAGGTGGGGGGGTATATCCGGTCTGTAATAGGTAAATACCAATGTGGTGCTGACGGCTTTCTTTATCCTGTTGAAGATGTTTGGTTGGTCTACTCCTCATTGCCACTGTTTTCCCTTGTTTGTTGGTTACCTAATGGGTCTCATTCAATCTGCCATGTGTGGTAAAAGCCTACTGAGGTAATTGACCATTCCATTGAATCGCGAAGCACCTTTTGAATCCTCGGGGTGGCATGTTTACTATCGCCTCGACTTTCTGAGGATCGCCATCAGCCCGTTATCCGTTAGGATGTGTCCATAAAAAGCTTCCATCGTGTCTCGGTGGTCTGATTTTTCTGTGCTGAGACATATATCCTGTTTAAGCTAGCGTTCAAAGAAATCTGTCAGATTTCTACTAGTGTTCTACTGTAAATCAGGACATGTTCGGCAATGCATATCACGCCCTCCAGATTATTCAGCGCTTGGGCGAGATGCTTCTGGATAATTCCAGTGGACCTTTAGCCAAACGGTTTACCGGCATCAAGAGAGACGAACCAAAGGGGCGGCAAGGATAATCAGAAGCCTTGATTCATTATCTTACACGAGCTGCCAGAATGCTGAGGGCAAGTCAACCTTGGTAGAGAAACGTGCTCGATTCAATCCTACCGAGGCATCATGGAATACTGGTAATCTTCATTGTTCTCTTCTGAGTGCTGTGTCCAGTTGCTTTGGATCTATACCAATACGAGTGGCTCCAGACTTCTTTGTGGCGACTATTTGATTAAGCCACTTATCGACTGCCGTAATCACTCCCTACTGTACCAACCAGTCTAATTCACAACGTAATGCTTCCTTTAATGAAATTGATGCGACACGAGCAGGTAGTGCAACGGGTACGGAATTATCCGTCACCGATAAACATACTTTACTTGAGAAATGTCCCAGCTGCGAGTGGAAAACTTGAGAATACCATTCAGAAGTGTTTTCTTTATGTAAAGCATTCACAGAATGGGTTTTATTTATAGTGGCAAAATCCAGTTGCTGAATAACATTCAGTCCGACTATCGGTCGTAAATGCTTTTCCGTTATTAAGAAATTGATCTTCTCTGGTCTGTGGGTTTTGGTTTTCCAGTGTTACTTCTCCCAGAACGTCATTTTTCGTACCATTCCACATTACCAGACTGGTTATAAAGCATCTGATGGTATCGCGATCAACATCGGATGCAGGAATGATATTTACTGAAGCGTCGGAGTGCACTTGAAACTGACAGCCTTACCCGTTAACCAGGATCTTGGCGAATCACGGTTCCGGAGACCGTTGAAATTGACATGGCAATCTTCAGTTGACGTGGTTAACTTCGGGGAATCGAAACGACACTTTCGGGCAAAATGGTTTTGTTTTCTGCTACGGGAACAAGTCTTTCCCCAGGCTGGACTGTTCTTTTTGCGTTTCGCAGGTTGCAATCCGCGAAAAGTGCACGTGATTCAACTAGATTGTCCTAATGCGTTCGGCTCGTTTGTTGTAATTTATTCCGTTAGTGGTATCTGATTCATGGTGGCCTCTTCACCTTTGCAGGTGTCAGTTTAAGTTCTTAGATCCAACTGACGCATTGATAATAACTTCTTAGTGGTAGATTCATTCTGGATACCAATCACCAAATTGTCCCGTATGAGGTTATCTTTCATGCATTGAAACAAATCGTATGAGTTGGCTAGTGTTTCCAGAGAGGTGTCTAACTCGTCAATGGTTTCCTTATCGAGTCGTTGTCTCAGGAAGAACTGCGAGCGTTCAAATACTTCATTGAAGTTACCGATACAATACTCTTCAGTTTTTTGTAGCAAGGTCATCGGATCGTCCCGGTCCTCGCTTTTATCGAATGCTAGCAGCTGTATTATGCACCAAGCGTCCTTCCCTAGACAACGCCGACTCATTGCCATCTGCTGTTTTTTAGGTTTCGAAATTGATCATATGAGGACGGTGAAATCGTTCTCCCATACTCGCCATTACTTGGCTGAGTGATTCGGACGGAATATGCTCATGGGCTCTAGGGGCGATATTGAGAACGTTTTAGCCATGTTCAGCGAGCTTCCATCGCGGGGTTTCCTCGTTTCTTGTGACACCATGTTGTGTACGTCGTTCCTCTGTTCCTACTACTGCTCTTCAGTGAGCCGGCCCTGTCTCTAGATCGCTGTCTTCCGTCCCCACTATTTCAAATGAGAACGAGCAAAGTCAAACCGACGCACAGAGTTACTCTTTTACTAATTACTATCATCACATACTTACAGGTTGCTTTGCTTGCACTACTGCACGTGTGCGAAAGTCATTATTTTATCGCTTGTCCCGGTCGCCATTTGCCTGGTACGGTTCAGTGTCGCGCAGCCACCGATTATCAGTGAAACTGTTTTTTGGGATTAGGAGATTGTCCTAAACAAAACATGCCAACTTCGAAGGCAGTGAGAATGCTTTCTGGTGTTTTGAAAGTGTTGCCTTACCTTGTTGCGTGAAATTTTGCCATTTTGGAGTCTGTTTCAGGCTGCGACGAATGACGTTTTTGAGCATTCTTATGCTTCTCGGTCACTGATCTGGATGATAGGTCGGAAAATTAGGGAGTTTCGCTTCAGAGGACGGTTTTATTCTACACCCTAAGTGACTCATTTATATGAAGTAACATCCTTGTAGTGATATCGATCAGTTATTTGGTATGGTCGTTGATTTGGTCGTTCGGGGGATCGTACGGTCTGGTTATTTAGATGGGAACAAACTTAGCTCGCCGTTGATGTATGGGTTGTATGGTGCCAGTTGACAATATCCTGACCTTTGATGTGTTGATTTCTATCCCCATGGCATTTGCGAAAAATGCATGATTTTGAATTGCTCGCATAACGATTGGACTTCTTAGAATAACTGTATCGTCCAGATCAACTAAAAGCATTCTGATCCTGCTGTAAGCGAAGATACACGATGAGCCCTCTGGGTTAACCGGTCGATAGCGCTATGGGGTAGCAACAACGATTGACAGCTCTGTTGAGTGATAATTCACTGGATTCCTTTGAATTGATTATAGTTTCACGCGCACTTAAGTGGTATCTAAATCCTCGGTATGGTCAACGGTGAGTAACTCTGGCTGCGAGTAAGTTAATTGCCTTGAATACTTCTCGAAACGCCCGCAAATAATCCTACATCTCAGATGGCCCTTGCTGAGGTCCTTGGCATCGATCTATTCTTTTCGAAGTTGTTCGCATGATTTTTCGAGGATGGTGGTGAACGCCCGATGCTGTCCACAGAGCTGATTGGTCTTTAGTAACCAGTCTGGGGTAGGTGGCTAAACATTGATTCTAAAGTGACTACCGGTGGTATAAGAAGCATAAGACTATGTTCAAACTGTTCTATCGCCTAGGTTAAATCTGGTCAGTGGCTCACTATAAGGGGCATCGTTTCATGACACTGGAGAGCGTTTCTAGTATGTCATCTGCTTTTGGGGCATTCCTTAAAAACCGTTACGTGCAGGCTGCATTCTGCAAATGCATGCCAACTTGCGCCCCCATGACCTAAAAAGCTTTATAGGCGGACTTCTCTGCAACCTAGGCATTCAATGGGTCAATGGCCTGGTGAAACAATCTCCTAGTCCTTTAGGTTGAGGAGAAGGCTTTGTTGAAAATAAAGGCTCCGGGTGAGATTTCTAACCGTATTCCTGATTAACAGCTGGACACTAGCAGTAGCCGTTGACCATCTCCTACGGGCTACGCAGTCACAAAATTCCATACTGCTTCGGTCGTCGGACAGGATAATCAAGGCACGTGCCTGTTGCATCGAGCTTGTTGAGTGCTGACAAGTGAGGTGCTGATCTCTGTTTTTATCTTCTGCCGTCTCTCTTTGCCTTCCGTGAGTACCCGCAACTCCCCACCGATAATAAACATGATATTTGCACGGATTCATTTTCAGATGGTTTCGTAATTCATCTCCTGTCTCGTAACTCACATTTTTTCTTGAGTCTCGTATTGTTTTGAATCTGGGATCCTTCAATATGCGCGCTCTCATGCAGGCCGTTCAACTTTCTTTCCTATCGCTGACAGTAAGCCCATTGGTGATTGATGTCTGCTACGTCAGTGAAATGCGAGTTCGGGATTTGAGCGGTGGAATTCAACTAACCGTCTGATATTTCACCAAGATAC
Source organism: Fasciolopsis buskii (assembly GCA_008360955.1). Taxonomy (NCBI): domain Eukaryota; kingdom Metazoa; phylum Platyhelminthes; class Trematoda; order Plagiorchiida; family Fasciolidae; genus Fasciolopsis; species Fasciolopsis buskii. The sequence continues at coordinate 15,592 of LUCM01000320.1, forward strand.
TTCCTGCGCACATCAGTAATAGAAGAGGCTTGAACTAATGGTCAATTTTGTGTGGGAATGGCTTTGACTGGCAACAATAAATCTACTCTATTGATCTGGGTCGCCGTTAGTAGTTGTTTATGACTCTAGAGGCCAGAAGGCTCCTGAGTTCCTGTTGGGATTTTCGCTGCAGTTCTAGGGTCCTCGACATGAACTGCAAATCTGATTGGCCGCACAACGTTTGTTCGCAGAAAATATCAGACGATTTCGAATGTCTGCGAAGAGATAACGTAGATGACCACTGGAGTCATGTCGAACGGGCTATGCACTTGGGAGCACATTCCGTTCGTGATTACTCTGGTATTAGTTGCGGCCTCACAACAAAAACTGCTGCGCATCTACGTTGAGGAAGCGAGATTTAGAATGCATTTACTACTTGTTGTCTCTTCGGGGGATCTTATAGACCGCAACCGGTGGTGTAATTGCATCTACATGAGCCAGTTCACGGGCAAATTGTTCGTGCTTCTTACCCATGTTACCAACCGGCTACCCCTAACCACCTTCGTGCTGTCGTGCATCGGCGTTCCTCTGTTCTGACTACTGCTCCGATGCGCTTTGCTCAGCGAACAGATCGCGGGAATAGGCTTTTTCAGTTTTGTGTGAACAACCATCTATTCCGACAAAGTTCGCATCGCACGGCGACATGGCGCTCTAACTGAACAGGTGGTCTGAGTCAGATCAACCATACTGCGGTAGGCTATCGTTGGTGCGGTTCTGTCTAGAGTTGTAGGTCGTGCGGGACCACCTACGCGGAATCGGACCATGCGTTAGATTGTGCCATTTTTGCTGCAGCTCAACGGCCATCGACGCAGGCCACAACCTCGATTGGCCGTCGAACGTCTGTGTGATTCGGCTGTTCGCAACAGCTACGAACAGAAACTATCCGAGGAACTGAAAACTGCGACGAGCATCAATGCAGACGAGTAATGGGGTCAAACTAAACAGGCGATGCGTTTGACAGCGGATTTCGCCTGTGGTCCTAGATCTAGCGTTCATCAAAGACACTGGATCTCGTAAGGGTCGCCGGGTCTAATGGAGCAACAACGCCAGCTCCCTAACTGCAAAGAGGTGAATGAGATTCGTCGGCAGTTGCAGCGTCAGTTGACGAAAAGCCTTAAGAATGACCGTGAAAACCGGTGGGTTATGGTATCAGAAGAGATGTAAGTAGCGGTTACTTTATGTAATAGTCAAAGACTGTTCAAGCTTATGCGTGACACCGGCGTTTGGCGAACTTGGTTTGGTGAAGTCGTATGCGATAGGAATGGAGAGCTCATTTATGGTGGACGGCAAAGACTGGACGGTTGGGCAGAGCACCTCAATGATTCTTTTAGATTGCCGCACACCATCGTATTTAGTCCGATTTTTGCAACTGCGAATCCTTGGAAATGACTGTTGAGCCCTCAACGGCATTAGAAGTAGAGTCGAATGGTCGACTTCTGGAGAATAATGAAGCAGCCAGTTCCGACTAACCCCGCAGTTCTTTTAAACTAGGTCGAGAAGCTGTGTTGAAATTCCTTACCTCCTTGCTTCGTGATGGTTGGAACAAGGATCGTATTCCGTTATCGTGTTGTGAGTCACTGATTGTACCCGTTTACAAGAAGGGCACACGGAGTGACTGTAGCGGAATTAGTTTAATTCCGATAGTTACTATTGTGGTAGCTTCGATAATGCTGCGTCGTTTGATATTTGTTCACGAGAGCGACACCCGCGAACACGATGCCGAATTTCGTCCGGTCGGCGTTGCATCGACCAGATATTCACTCTCCGACGGATACTCGAAACGCACTACATACGCCACCGCTGTGAGATAGTATTCTTTCTCGACGTGAAAGGCACGTTCGACTCAGTGGATCGGATGGTCCTATTCAGTGCTCTCCAGAGTGGTACGCCAGCGAAGTTCGTAAACCTGTTGCAATCATTGCGCTCACATGAGAATATACGGTGAACTCAAGTTTATTGAAAAAAAAACGACTAATGGTGTTCGACAAGTTTGTCTCATATCTCTCGAGTTTTGTTGATCTTCGTCATGGACGAGATGACGGAGGATGCTTTAGGAGGTCTCCAGGATGCAGGAATCGACTGGGAAATGGAGGGAAGCTGTGTCCTAGATTACGCAGATGACGTCGTGGTGTTACTGGATTTGACGATAGTAGTGTCGAACTTGAAACTGGATGGAGAGAAACTAACGATTGTGGACCGTTTCACTTGGTAGGTGCGCTTCGAACGATGTAGCTCGAAAGTAGAAGTGAACACGCGTATATCGAAGGCTCGAGTGGCTTACGCTGGTCTGAAGCATTCGTGGCGCCGGCCCTAAGTTGAAATGCCGTGTGTATTGTGCCGCAGTGCGCTCAGTCTGTGTAGGTCTACTCTCCGTTCCCCTTAGATATTCATTTCTTTTATAAGAACATATAACTGAGAAGCGGGAATTGGTCAGTGGGGCTTGCTTTGCTTTTTCAAGGCTGAACGATGATGCCGATGATTATTTTGTATCCCACCTTACACTGTTCTTGATTCTTTGTGTTTTTCAGGGTGATGAATTCCACAGACGGACCACACGAAATTCATCACACCGACCACAGTATCTAATCGACAACAGTTCTTATCTCTTTGGTTTCAGCCGAGGTAGCGGGAACAATATCCGATGTCATTACTAACGTTAGCCTCATCCCGCCATTTTAGGTCGTGGCCTGTTCTCCATTTCACTTTATCCAGCCTTCTACAATATGCTTGAAACAAGCAAGAAAAGGTTAACGGAGGGCGGGCATGCGCAGAAATTCTTCCAACTGATTATCATAAAAATTGAATGCAGGTATAGGTTCCTGTCAGTCTTATCGAAGTGTCTTGCACCTCGAAAATGCTAAGGATACCATATCGCGATGCCTCGATGGACAAGCGGTCCAACGCCTGTTGAATTATCTGTGTATCATCTCTCATGAAATGTCATCGATCTACTTCAAGTAAAAAACTGTTCTCTGGAATGA
>LUCM01000320.1:22300-41761 GCA_008360955.1 Fasciolopsis buskii
TCGAATCCTGAATTCGTGTTTCACTCACGCAGCAGACATCAGTCGGAAGTGAGTCATTTCACGGTTTGAGCCAAACACGCCTGTTAGCCAGCCTGTATTAAAGTGCACACATTCAGGGCTCCGAGATTCACAGGCCTGAGTAAATGTGAGCTAGCAGACTGAAAACCACCTACTACACTACTTGGCAATAAACCGTTGCGCTTATCAGCGGTGTTATCAGTGGGGACCATATTGGTATACAGAGGGGACAAAGAGGTTGGGTTGGAGAAAGGGGAGACAGGTTGAATGAAAGAAAGGGAACTCTGAGCAGTAGCGTACTTAGCACTACCCACCCAACCTGCACTCGATACAATGGGCAGCGCGATCCTGACTATCTTGCCCGACAACCGATGCAGTGTGTAATTATTTAATAACGTGAAATCCCTGCGCTATGACGTCTAGCCGCTAAGGAACGAAATGGTTAGGATACTCAGCCAAGGCCTTTGATTCTGACCAGAACCTGTGGATAAGACCGCGAGGAGAGTCTGAGTAGAAGCCCATCTACTTGTACCACTAGTTTTTCGTTCATTCTTCCGATTGGTCTGACAACTCCGGTCAACTTCCGACCGAGAGGTCCAGAATAGTACTTCGTCATGTCCCTACTCATTGACGTTCCAGGTATGATTGGATTTCCGCCTTGAGATAAGCCGTCCTGTTTGGGTTGTTAGGTCGTAGAGTCACGCAAGCCGCACATCACATCAAGGTGAACTCTCGTGGCGGTGTGTTTGGAACTGGAGTTTGGAGCTCCATTTGATTTCGTACCACTGTGTGGTTGATGCCATTTCCGTTTCCTGTTCAACCGACGCTATACGCCCGATATTCCTGGAGTCAGTTGTGCATTTTTTGGCTGTTGGGAGTGTTTATGGTCGCCCTTCGATTCGAATCTGTAAATGTGACCAAGTCCTTATTTTCTCATTGCTCTCGAAGCCCTTGGGGGCACTCCCGTCTTCTGTAAACAATGTTTTCTTGGCAAAAAATTAAATGGATGGATGAAGAACGACGAATAATTCGAACGTAGGCTGTTGAGTGTCTTGTTGTACAGTCTCCCTCCAAACTTTCCCCCAATGATTATTGGTAAAACTGCGTCCAAAGTGCCAAAGGTGTTTTTTGTCAGTTGTTCATTTCAGTCGCAACACAAATTCCTGGCTGTCCCAATGTGGTGCACTCAGTGTTTTGCCTGCGTTTGACGGACGTGAAGGCGTTTTCTGCTACAGTTGGGCGGGCATACTACGGTTAGAAAAGCTACTTCCATTCAGTAGTCGTAGGATGAGCACTTGGCTGCCCATTATCTCCTTTCATCTGAGTGACTTTTCGTGTCCTAGCTGATTGTGTACAGTCGCGAACTTGTTTAGATGTGACTTGCTTCAGTCACTCCGCTCAATGGGAGAACGTAAGGTGCGTAGCTTACTGGCGACGCTGTTAAACGGTCAGATAAAGTTGTAGAGACAAAATCTCTAAAGAGAATTGAGAATGACTTATAAAATGGCTTTTTGTGTCACTCGAGTTTTGTTCGCAGGTACATCTGTAGCCCGTGAAAAACTAGATGCTACCTCCTGGACAATAGGAAGTTCGCTTGCTGGGAGACATCTGTAGGACCTGTGCTTCGTACGGGCTTTGGACCGCCGTGTGACAGTCGGGGACGCCAAGGCACCCACTGTGACCCTGGTGCATGGTTGCGGGTTCCTCACCAGGAGCTCATTCATCCTTTGGGAGGAACTGGCTCTAACTGAGGGGTCCATGAAACCACCGGTAGTAAGAATATTGTTTGAAGTCGTTGCTTTCGACTGTTCTTGTTTACCTATTCGGGCAATCCATCTTGCTGAGGCTTTCGGGCCTTGGTCGCGTGCTTGGTTTAGGTGTCTTGTCCCTGGGTTAATCTGCACTTGTTCTTTACGAAGTAGAATGTATAGGCTAAATGGTGACTTGGCATCGAGAGCTAATGAAATTTGTGCCTCGCCAGAGAGCTTTACGTTTCCCGGGCTAGAGTGAAAATTATTGATGAAAAGCTAGCTTGTGAGACCAGTGTACGCGACTCAAAACGAAACTGATTATTGGGAGTGAATAGTTGTTTGTGTTCATTATAAGTGACTAACAGCCATGTTAGGTTGACTGAATAGAAAACAATTATACTGATTTTATCCGTGCAGTTTTTTCCGGTTTGTACCGTGCTTGTCGAATACAACGTCGTTGAGCAATTTCATTTGACTGATGCATGTATTATGCAGACCTATAGGTAAATCCATTCGATGGACGCCATCCTCCAGAATCTTGGATGGTGATCAGTTCAATAAATCTCAAATGTTTTTGAAAATCTTCATTAGAATGCTTAGCCAAGGAGAATTTGTGGCAGCATCGAATAGTTTTGCAGATGGCTGCCTTTGTTCATTCGACCATCGATGAATACCATTTTTTAATGTATTCGTTGTGTTTAAGATCTTTGTTTCAATAATTTGGAGATCAAAATGATTTCCAAAAGGCTGCTACGTCACACTGAAGCCTAGCTGATGTAGAGGGCACAATAATTCAAAAATAATCTTATTTTTATTCTCATGCAATCGTTTCTGAGAGAGGATCTTAGTCATCAAAAGGCTGTCAAGCGAGGAAGTAACTGTTAGTTGACCATCAGCCGTCTATGGGTGCTGTTTTCGCGTGGTCGTTGGTCCGTCCGAGAGATTAATCGACGACAACCGAATGTAAATGAAGTTCTTGAGGGAAAAGAAAGAAAGACGTAGGTTGCAGTGTTTGGAAGGGACATGATGATTCCTAACAAGGATGAAACAACTGCACACTGCTTCCATGATTTCTCAGTGGTAAGTTGAGCGGTGATATCACATGATGAATTATTTCACGGAAACATTCAATCTCCTATTACTAACACATACCAAGTAGCCAAACTTTTAGGTCATGTCCAAAGCCTTCGTCTTACTTAGGCTACCTGCAGAGAAGTCTTCTATTAGTAGGGGTCTACTGCTTTGCGCCAGCGGTCAGTAGCAGTAGTGACGGATTGGTGCAACATCATGTGGTGAAACTTAACAGACCGTTCATTCTGTTCGATAGCGTAATGGCTAAGGCGTTCGGCTCAAAATCGCTCGTCCCATTTCGGGCGCGGTGGATATACACTGCTGTTGATTCCTAACCAAGGTGAGACAGCTGTACAGTGCTTCCATGCATTTTTTTATGCTGAGTTGAGCGGTGATATCACATGGTGAATTATTTCATGAAAACATTGATATTTATTAGGGTGGTGAGCTGTCCGACTTCGAGCATGTAAATGTTGTGCTTCTGACTACGTATCCAAAACAACGAAAAGCTGGCATTCAGTGTCGATGGGTATCTGGTTTGGGTTACCTATATTCAACCACTGAATGACCGGAGACGATGTGCGTTGTTGAAATTGCTTCTATTGGTCAATTTACACTTCACTACTGATTAGACGAACTTTGTATGTTGCGTGTTCTATTTCATACCAGGATATGTAGCATTGTTGGTGGACAACAACGGAAGTGGAACGAATTATGACACGGTACGTAACGCCTACAAAATTGAATAAAATGAAATGAGTGAAGCGACTATCTAATTGATCCGGTTTCTATATATCGATCGCCAGCCACGAGAAGTGGTTGCAGTTCCATTGCCACGCTAATAGAGTATATCATATTTTCATTGTCGACAGAGTTCAATTTAGTCATTGTTCTTGGACACTTCAATTCAGTTCAATTGAATAAAACTCATTGCTCGATAGATTACTGCCTCTTTGCACTCTCCTACTTTCAGCATAGACTAATTAAACTGGGCATTAATGTGACCTGAGTTTCCGATGCTACGTGGCGGCGTCGCTGGTCAATCGTGATCAAAATGGTTGAAAAACACTGAATGAGACAAGATAAACAATCAGTGATGATCGAAATAAATACGGATTTGGCAAGTCAGAGTGCTAGATTACAATAGATAGTCATGTTACTTAATGCATTCAACCGTCTCATGAGGACTCATAGCAGAATCACAACAGGGGATGTGAATTATTCCCAACTGGTTAGTGTTTTCAAGATTTTCGCTGTAGATGGATCTCATGAACCCCAACTCAGAAACGCTGCATATTTCCCTCAGTCCCGAAATGATATTCGTCCGAAGCCATCTACAAACCAATAGAAAAAGGTCCACGCGTTCTAAATCAGGCATTTCACTGCCTTAAGTGATAATCATTTTGCAATTCTCATATGACTACACTATTCTTGTGGTTGTCTAAGAGGACGTGCGTCTACTACTTATTCAGAAGTATGGTTTCATTCACATTTTAAATCGGGCCCTTAAATGTCTAAACAGTTTTTTGCAAAAGTAAGAATAGAATCATCTCAAAATTTATGACGAAGCTGAAAATAAAGGGTTAGATCGTGACCATTTTGAACGCTAATCCTTGCAGTATGCTTGGTCGGAAGGTACCTTTGGGTGCAGAGTCACTTTTGGATGTCTCAATGAAAGGACTGGCAGATCAGAGGTAAATTCACTTCTTTCAATGAAAGCCCACTCCGCAAAACTTCATGTCCGATTTCAAAAAAAGGAAAACGAGTATTGTGTTCCTACAAAAGATGTATTTGTGCTTTGAAATCTGTGGACTCAATATCGATACAATTCCGACTTGGTCTGCCATCAAATCGTCTTCTGTGGACCCATCTTTTGTTATCAGTGGTGCCCTCGGCTGATTTCATAGAAGAACTAGTCACCATTTGCTACCTCTTTCTCAGCTTGTTTCGGTGTTAGAGACCACAAAAAGTGGTCTCTAATACCGAAACGTTATTGTTGTTGATGTTGCTTCGACTCTTAAAATGCGCTATATTCAAAGAACGTACTTGGCCAACTGACGACAAATGGAGCATTTGAATAAGATTCAACCTGTTGCTGTTGTTTTGATGTTAGCTTCATTTCTGGATGGCCGGCTGTGCTGCTCCACCTCCGATTACTAGCACTGATATAATTACTAATGTGCTGACTGTTGGATTGAATGGAGTCATCCACAGTGCATGCCCACCTGTTTTGTTGAGAAAAGAAATTTCACAGGTGACTGGAACGTTTTGAGTTTGAAGTGTTTCTCTTTCTGCTTTCACATAGAAGTTGTGTCCCGTAGTAGCTGAATGCTTTTCTTCTTTGCTCATCCTAATCCAAGCGCCATGAATTATTATTTTATTTTCTGAGCTGGCGAACTGCGAAGATGCACTGAGTTCTGGAGGTGTGGGCTTTATATTCGTAAGTAAAAGCCTTACATAATTCTTCTTTTCATATGCCTTTAATGAGACATTGTGCTCCCACGCCTGTTTAAATTTGTTGGCTGATTGCTAATAGCTTCTTGCGATTGAAGCATCCCAGCTACATCAAATGCCCCGCGCTAGTTATGTGATTATTTAATGAACCCCGTAAGTCGTTGGAGTGCATGAACATCCCTCGAGTCTTGAATACCACTGTGCTTTGCCCTTTCACTCTTCAGCATGTTGCGTTCATTTGGCCCCGCCCTATTGCGTTCTGCCTTGCGGCTTATTCATCCTCGTGCATGGGCCTCATACAGTTCATCGTCATCGGCAGCTCAGGCACATCCATTAGTATCTGGACATCTTTGGCGTTCGTTCTTCTATGTACCCGGAAATAAAATCAAAATGATCCAGAAAATTGCCCAGTTGCCAGCTAAGCTCCCAGGCACAGAATATGGGACCCACATCCCGGATCTCGTCGTTCTTGACTGTGAAGACGCTGTGGGTTTGGATCAAAAAGTAAGTCGCCCTGCGATTAAGATTTTCTCTTTTCTGAAGCTGAAAATGTTTGCTATCCTTAATGGTGGTGCCAGGGGTTGGGTGTCCCCAAATTGGCCATTAATTGATACTAACTTCAATTCGGGACTTTTAATCTCTGAACGTATTACCCAATAGTTTAATCTACTATGCAGCCCCAATCCAAGATACAGCGGGAAAGGCGGTGAAATATACGAAGAGACGGTGCAAAAGAAGACACGTCGCTGATCGTTATTCTGAGCATTTCACCTGTTTATGACAGCCATTCGATCCTGAGCTTCATTTTAGCTCTTTAACAGAATCACATCGTTTACGCCGTTGAAAATCCCCATGGTTGTTGAGAGTCCGTTGTTTCACCACCCGTTACCACCCGAATTTCTGGGATATGATAACCTCCACCATGACTAACTTTCAAAAAGAGGACAGAAATTCAGAAAGTATGGATTGACGCAAGACTGTTAAACTGCAATGAAATTTTACGATAGCCGATTCCTTTTGTGATCCCTGTTCACGTTATCTGCGACTACCATCATCATTATCATCATCATCATCATCATCATCATCGTTTAGCATTAAACAGTAAAGCAAGCCCCACTGATCGCTGCCATTTCCCCAAGGTTGCGTATGTCTATTAAAGGAGTGAATATCCAAGGGGAACAGGGAGTTGACCTACACAGGTGGGAAAATATAAGATGCTGTTGTAGCCAACACACGGAACACAGTCTAACTGTACAAACGCACTCTTTCAGTCATTCTGATTCGACAGAAAATGACACCACGATCGCCATATTCTTCAGTGTCTCCAACCAACTAGTTGACGAGTCATTTGAACTCCAACCACAAAGATGTGAGACATCTGTCTTACTTCAGTTCTCTGTACATTTTCTCATTCCACGTTGTCACCTCACCTCCACATGGCTTTTTCCACTTCGTGAGAGGAACGCAAAATAGTGCACAGTATGGTAGAACAATGTTCGCCTTACACAACACGTGACCGAACCAATGCAATCTACTAACTTTCATATGATGAAATAGGGTATCTTCAGAGCCAGCACTTAATGCTAGATTCCGAACCTTCAGATTACTAGCTCGGTCACTGCATACAATCCTAGCCATACTACGTAGACATCGATAGTCGAAAACCTCTAACCGACGAACATCTCACACACGCATCTTCATGCCTCGCAACCATACAACAGAACGCACTGCGGCACAGTACACACGACTTTCCAACCTCACTTTCACTGAAATATCAGGCCGACGCCACAAGTGCTTCAGTCTAGCGTAAGCTGCTCGAGCCTTGGATATATGTGTATTTACCTCCACTGCCAAGCTGCCATTGTTCGACACGCAGCTACTAAGGTTTATGTTATGGTACACAGTCGTTAGTTCCTCTCCATCCAGTATCAGGTCGTCCAGTCCTGTAACAGCGATTTGCATTTTGAAGGTGCAAAGCACATGCCAAGTCTATTTAGTACGCGTTGTGCATGGTCCGCAGATTCGAACAGGCACACGACGTCGTCTGCGTAATCTAGGTCACATAGCTTCGCTCCGCTTCCCAGTTCTACTCCTGCATTCTGAAGACCCCCTTAAGGCATCTTCCATTACCTCGTCCATGACGAAGTTGGACAAGAATGTAAAGATGGGCTATGATCTAGACAATTGCATTAAGTGACTAAATCTTGGCTGTGATGGAACATGACTGCCGGTAGGGGCGGCTTAATTCATTGCCTATGCAAACCGATTAGACCATATTTTTCAGTTGTATTTATTATTTTTCTCAAGACGGTATTTTCGGTACTTATTACCATCGATGTAGGACATATTTTCCTATTGCTTGTTCACTCTAACCGCGCATCGTTCTATAATTCACCTTTGAACACAAGTCTTGATCTGTTTTCATTCCCTGTATTTCTATAGGATGAAGCGCGCCACACTGTGTGTAATTCTCTCAAATCTGAAAATGGTGGTTTGTTTCGACAACTTCGAGAAGACCTTAAGAGGCTTCTGATTGTTCGCATCAATTCTGTGGACACGGATATGGCCAAAAGGGATTTGGACGCAGTTCTCGACGCCAGTTTTGAAGTGATGAATAATAAAGGTGGTTATTGGCCTGGTCCAGACCTGCTCTGTTTGCCCAAAGTTGAATCGATTGATGAATTAACTTGGGTACGTTGGCTCAGTGATGACAGTAACAGAGCTGTGGACGGGTAGCATGTGTCCATGGAGTAACTAATGCGAGTGTTCTGTTTATTTGGTTTGTATCAGTTGAAAACTGACGTTTTACACGATGGATACGAGATGATTTTTGTACTCGTGCATGCATTCTACGGCTTAAAACATTTCTGAGGTAAATTTTGCGAGAGTTGTAAAAAAGCACGTAAATTGTCCATGCGGATCCTCGAAAATGCGTGACTAGCTATCCCCATTGGTGCACCTATTTGCGCTAGCTAGCTCGCGCCTACTCCCTGGCTTCCATTATATGAGACCTGTCTCTCGATGAGGTTGGTCTTCTTCCAGCGGACATTTTATTTGACTAGCTCGGTTGGGACAATGAATAGTTGAAACCAGTTTGAATTCGCCTCTTAGAGTTGTCACAGTTTAGTGTGTAATCCTCTCGCACTTCTAGATTAGAACATATACGCCTAATTTCCTGCATGCGTGTACTGGGTGAGTTGGGTTGTATGATGACCCAATTTTAACCATAACCATTAATTACTTTAGAATTCACACTGGATAAGCTACATTTTTTAACCAGAAAGGTTCTACTAGAATCTCATTTGAATCGTTAGGAGCGTGAATGGAGGATAAGTCCATTTAGGAGTCACATGATGATTCGTCGGTCAGGCAAGGCTAACCCTCAGAAAGGGGACAAAATTTTCCCGGGAGCACACTTCCGGCGAAACATACTACTGAACAGGTAGGTTTTAGTCTAAAACTTATACGAAGACAACGGTCGTAGTGTGCGATCTATAGCTAGTTTTGCACTATTTTAAATGCAGTTGCTTTGGTATTAAACTACAATTGGTGTTCTTGTCTAGAATGAATCCTTATGAATATCTTCGAATCCTGAATGTTCAGCATTAACTTTTTTGATCTTCAACCATTCTTGCTTTGCATTCAATGGTGAAAAGTTTCGTCACTACGCAAGTTCATATCGAAATCCGGCACTAACGGGTCAAGGCATTTTTAATTGTGTCATTTTGTCTGAGGCGACCTTAATCCAACCACAAACCGCCTTCATTTTTCGGCTGGCGGATGTAAACAATGAATCTAATACTAGTCTGTGTGACAACACTGGTAGACTTTGATCTCTCCTCATTTGAAAATGTTACTCGCATCTCTACCTCAAGTCCTAATCTACACAAATTTTCAGGGCGGAAGACGACTGAGTTCTCAATATCGAAGTACCACTCACTCAACCTCGTCTAAATCTCCCCGTTTCGAGCTTTGTTTGTTGGTTATAATGAAAATTTACATTCCTTTAAAAAAACCGTTTTAACTCATACAACACAAAAAACTAATGTTCATATTTGATTTTTCCTGATCACTTTCACCCCTGCCTTGCAATCATTAAACTCTGTAACTGTCAGCTGTCAGAAACGATTAGTCAGCGAACCGGTCAATCCAACCTGCTCAAACTCGGGCTGGTGGCCATGATTGAATCGTGCAGTGCGGTTATCCACTTGCCAACTATATGTGAGAAAGCTACACGTTTATCCATTCCCTTGGTCGGAGTGGTATTCGGTTCCGATGACTATTGTGTCACACTGGGTAGGTCACAAGATCCATGATTCGCTCACGATGCCATCCGTACATCCAGAGCATAAATGGCTATATATGTAATTGATTTAGCAGCTCGACCAACTGTTCTGCAACTAACTAGAGCCGTAATTCGTAGGTGACAGAGCCCAAAGTACCAGTAACGACAAGTGCGCGTTTCATCACTGTAGCTTATCACATAATCGACAACTCCTCAGAGGTTGATCGTTATCCGTTTACCAGCATGTGAATCATTTTTGTTTCTCAAGTCATTTATATCCGGTTGATCTAGATCTTGAAGATTATTTTTCTTCTGCATGATGCAAACATGTAGCGACCGATCCAAACCATTTTGCCGATGCTTTTGCTCATCAAAGCTACCGAAAAAAGCTGTGTTGTCTTCAGTGTGGCAATTCGCTGAGGAATTCAGTAGATGTTTTTCACACTACCGAAATGTCTGATCATGATTTCCCACGTGATTGTTGGTCTTTACTATATGAATTCACTAGAACCCACTCCCGGTTGGGGTCTGACGTTTTCTATCCTAAGAACAGTACAACCGTTGTTTAGAAATATTAAATTAGTTGTTTAGACGGTCCAAACACGAATTTTCGACCATAAAACTCGGTTATATTGGACAACGAAAAACAATGCCACAACAAAACAGCCTAACTCCTCGTGGATTTCTGAACAAATGAAGAAATTCCTCAAAGACGGGGGCGATTGTTTTGCGTCCCAATCATGATAGGCCACTTGGGAATAACGTCTACGGGATTCCGGAACCACTCGTTCTCCCTAGTGTGTTCCTGAAGCGGCCGTTTTGAATTCAGCCGTGGGAGATGTGAATATGGTTGGTTTTTGGCCATATCTTGTTAGGCTAGCTTCGGCTGTACGATCACTTATCTGAAGTAACCTTGAGATTGGGGCCTACCTGGACGAAAGATGTCTTTGACCATTACCTTACAGTTGTTCTTCCATTGTTTATCGTTCATTCTTCTTCCGGGGTTGCGGTACTGTGGGGTGCCATTCTAGGCCAGAGTATGAGTGCACACGGTTGTTGGTTGTAAAAACCGAACTGGATTGGTTTAGTATGACATTATTGTCAGGTTTGAGTGAATGGCTCTCACACAGTGTAAGCATGATCCAATTACCACTCACTATTTGTATTACTTAGGTTTGATTAATTATTCACTTAAGATATCAACAGTGAAAATAGTCGATCACCTGTGGAATTCGCCCAAATAAACACTTACAATGATCGCGCTTTGCGAACGCTCATATGCAACGAAATGGTCCAAAAGACCTTGCCTGCTTAATATTCTATTCCTCATTTGACTCATGGGTTCTTGTTTTTCAGGAGTTGAACGCAGTCCGACCAACGCTGAACTGTCACATCCCCGCCACTTTGTTCCTGTCGTGGCCAAATCGTTTGGTTTAGCCGCGATCGATATGGTGGACATTGATTTCAAAGGTTTGTTCGGATTATCCCATCCGCAAACATAAGCAAACTATTCTATTCCAGACAACGCAAAGTTACAGGCAAATTGCGAATTGGGTGCTCAGTTTGGCTTTGACGGGAAGCAGACGATTCATCCCGCACAATTACCAGTCGTTAATCGGGCATTCGCTCCTTCTCAATCCCGAGAGGAATGGGCCACGGCTCTTCTAGAGGCTGCAAAAGCTCACCATTCGTCCGGACAGGCTGTGGGTGCAAATGCGTTTGCTTTCCGCGGGCGCATGATTGATCGACCCACGTTACGGCAAGCAGAACACATAGTCAGTCTCACAAAACTAGTTAAACTGAGAACGGAAGCGCAATAATGACCGGTTGTCTTCAGTTGCTTGTTCCTCTTCGCTAAATCTTGATTCTTTTTTTCTAGATTATTTTTAATTCCAATAAGACTTTTCGACTTGGGCATTGACTTTTGATTTCTACATGGAAGAGACGGCTGGCAATCTTGGTCTTGGGTTTCTGTGGATGTATGGCATTACGGATTCGGTAGAAATGATGCTGTGGACCGACAAGTTTCCTTAGGTCTCGCTAACTACGACAGATGCTTACTCGTATTGTAATCCCCCAAAATGTTGGTCAATTGTAGGGACGTGAGTGATTGAGGGCCGTTGCCATCTTCCGCATCATTTTGCACCTCACTTGTGACCATTCGGAATCGGAGCAAAGATGTTCGGGCAGAACAAGATGACCGATTGGTCAATTGAAAGATGATTCTGTCATAGGTACACATAATGGTGCGTTGCACCCAAAAGTAGCCATATAGTCGCGCCTCCGCACTGCTAAGTCGTCAGTGATGTGCCAACAGAGTCAAATTGTGACAGTGACTGACTATGTCCGGGTTTAATTTCTAATGGCGGCCGATCGCCCTGAAGTAGTTTACTGCTTAGTATCATAGTTACGCATGGTAGGTGGATGACCCATGGTCATGGGAAGCGAGCAATAGGACGTCAATGGATGAAGTTAAAGTTGAGTTTTTACCGATGTTCATCATCGCTCTAGTCTACAATAACCCACTGTAAACTTTTACATCAGTTGTCATGATTGATGTGCCAATTTGTTTAATAATTACAAGGAAATAAAACCTTCTGAAGTAGAAAGAATGGTGAAGAATCTGAATGATATCTTAGGATTCGGCTAGAATACTCAGTGAAAACGGAACAGCGGCTGATACCACAAGTGTGTAGTTATTTTTTCTGGCTGATGTACACCCCTAATCAAGTGACACTGACGTCACTGGTAAATGTGTCTGAAACAGGACTCTGTCGGAATTCTGAAATGCTATTTTAGAAGTTAGACAAATTTCTCCTGGTGATAATGACTCCGTGCTCACTAGTCGCTCAGTATGAATCAAAGGGTTTCATGAGAATACATTTGCACGTTGCGACATCAATATGCATCACCAAAGCGTTTCTATACTGTCCTTAGGTAACGCGTGTTTCTCGGCAACTGAATGATGAACTGTGTGGCTTCAAAATTTTCAAACACCATCCATCTGCATGTTACGAACAGCACAAACGCGTCGCCAGACCATCCAGGAAACGCTGACTTTTTCAGTTATATGCATCGTGAAAAATCTACTTGCACTTGCTTCCGAAGGAATCCTGGGATGCCACCATTAAGAGCCGGTTTAAAAGAGTGAAAAATAGGATATGAATTAAAATGCAAGGATAAGGACATGATGTTGAAAAAAATTTGAACATATTCAGAGGAATAGCGTCTGAGTGACTCAAACTGACGCATGACCTCGCCACTCCTAAACAAAATTCCGGTTCACGGGCGCGGACTGAGTCTAGATGTGGATGTTCCCATATCGAATACAGTTGCAAACCATGTTGTGGCGACGGTGTAAATCATCTGGTAGATTTATACTCTCCCCGATTTCAGCTTGGCGTTTTTCTGTATGCGACCGTAACAATCACAGTGTTCAAAGACTTCAAGTACCGAAATAAACGAACAGAGCTGCATTTCGATGAAAAAACTTGTCAACCGTGACCGACCAAAGAACTGAGATGCAAAGCACTTTGCGCATGTAGTGCAGTGTGAGAATCTAAAAGGACGAAAATACCGAAAGCAGGCAAAATCCAAGGAGCCTAAATTTATTAGTCTACGCTTCTCCCAAGGCATAAATATCTAAGAATCTACTATGTGCAGTCGTCATGCCAAAAACAATCGGATCAACCAAAGTCATCTGTCGCTCCCGCATTCCAAAAGGGCACACGGAAACAATAGGTTTGACTGCTTGCTCGAGCCACCAGATAAAACTTAACAAACGAAATGTTGATGCTCTCCAACCTGGTACAAGCTTCTCAAGGTGGATTTACAAGGCAGCCCAACATAGAATAAAAATGTAGGAAAACTATAATCGGATCTGGTGGGTTTTCCCACGGAGAAACAGCAGCCATTCGCCCGCATGAAATGAAAGTAAATACACGTCACAGATGGGATTGGCGATTTTCCGTCGATCGTTAAGACCTGTGAAGCACCAAACCGTAATGGTTATCGAATTCTACAAGAGCCAACGGTGATCAGGTGTTCCAAGACCCCTACGGTCTTGGGACTTCTACGTTTGGGAGCACAGTCGTCATATAAACAGTAGTGAGAATATGGTTACGTATTTTAATAACTGTTTTCTTTTTTACTTTTGCTATTATTGGGACAAGTATTAAGACAACCTTGTGGCTAACTTGCCATCTCGTTAGTTTAATGATAAAAGCAACCGATTATCGACATAGCAGAAACTTCAAAGCAAAAGTGGTAGTCATTTCATTTCCCCATAGAATATCATCGCTGAACAAACTTCTCCTTTTTTCACTCTGACGTGATAGCCGCACGTATGTCAAGATCATCTTGTTTTTTTGATAGAACCTCGAGCCGTATCAGAGCCCAGCTTGTCGTGGAGGGAATCTAACTAGTGTACAGCTGAAAGAACCTTGTGTATGCAGTGGCCCGGACTAAGACATTTATGTGGGACATGCAATCGTCAGTCAAAAATCACCTGAACTATCCAGGATGGGTATCGACCGTATGCAATCGTAATACATAAAATATTGTACAGGCTTACATTCAACGATGACGATGGCAGACCACCTTCAGTTAATTTTGTTGGTACGAAACTGTTTAGTTACCTGCCTCTAGTCGTCTCACAATCAGGGAGAACATGTGATCACACTGAAAATACGGACGATTAGTTGTGACGAGTATGAATTTTTATCATCACTCCCAACTGTGACGAGTAAGAAAAATTCAGCTAAACGAATTCGAAGTAATTCGGTTTTACTACCCGCCCTTACGCAGTGCTGCTTTTTTATCTGAAAAAGTAGTCATTAGAATGACCGACGGCTTGCCCAATCCTTTCCAAGAAAGACAGTCGCGATTCAATTCTAGTCACTCCGGCTGGTGTGGTGATAGGTGCAACGTTGTTGCTTAACTGAGTCGCCAATCACTCATTATTTTCGCTTTTAACATACCCCACATTTACTTCTTAGGGTTTGAGATTGGTGAATAATATGAAGTTGAAGCAGTTTGACTCCACAGGGATTTTGCTCCCGGAATGTTTTTTCCGACCGCGAATATCATGGCGCGTTTTCACATAACCACAAATGAAATCCTTCCTCCTAATTTCACGGAAGCTTTTGCTAACCGTTGTTTGGGTTTTTCATTTGCAGATAACCCGTTTTTGGTTTCAAAATCCATGCCAACTTGCCCAAGCATGGCTCCAGCTAGGTCTACTATCAGCTCGTGAGAGTCTGTTTACTATGATTTAGATGTGTTCTCCCTCGATTTGTTCAAGGAAGAACATTGACTTTGGATTCAACGGTCCAAAAAGGAAACATTTTTCAAACTGAAAACCGGTTTTCTCTTGCCCAATTTTTAAAACCTTTTGTTGGTGTCATTGTTAGAATTAACTCTCATCGGCTGCACTGATGTGCCTGTGATTAGTCTTTTGATAAGATATCGATGATGATGCACAAAATGACAGCTTTTTTGAATGTTACATGAATCCATGTTCTGATTTCATTCGGAGCCGTAAACTTCACATTGAGATATTGGGATGCACTTTTGTCTTTCTGATACTGAGCTCGCTATTTGTCGATCTTACGCCTGAGTGAGCAGTTCTACCATCAAGCATCTTCATTGTAATTAACGGAATCAAAAGATTTATACTCACTTGGAAACATATGGGACTGTAACAGGATAAAAATTGTTGAGAGAATTTCTAAGTATTTTGTCCCGATAAAATCAAAGTGAAAATTATCGATAATATGCTTTCAACAACTGATGGGCAGTCTCACGCGAATCGTCCCGGTTGTTCAAAATGCAAGCGTTGTAAATGCAAAGTTCTGGTTCCTGTACCACTGCTTTTTACGAAACGTTGATCTTTTCCGCTATCATTCCATGAATATCGCTCGGTGGTTAGCACAAAAACCAAACTCTTGAGAGGGAGAATTCGTTATAGCTATGTGCATATATTAACGAAAATCTCGAGCGTTCCACAGATCAAGGCCGCTCACGTGGTATATGAACAGCAATATAATTTAGCATGTAAGTGGAGAACGTATTTGTTGGCTCACATTTGCAACATTTGAAATTTACTCAAAAGTCCAAAGGGGTTGCAAAGTTGTTAAGCGGAGAAATATTTGGTTAAAAGCTGGTTACATTTATGAGGTGATATTAAATGTACATTGGGTGAACTGCGAAATACTGATTGAGATTCGAGTATCAGCCCAGTTCAATAGAACAGTAAGGCGAACAAGGGGTTATAACATCACTTTGGAAATTGCATGCCGTGCAAGTCGATAGAATTCAATGTTAGTCATTGTTCGGTTGTCAATAAGTGACCTAACCGAACCATAACGTCATTCATATGCTTCACCATTCTTTCTGTCTCAGACAACCCTATTTTCTGGTAAGTATCAGACAAATTCGCACACCGATCATGATAACTGATGTGAAAATTCACAGAGGTCTATTGTAGACTAGGGCGACGATAAACAAGATTGAAACTCAATTTTAACTTAATTCACTCACCTTAATCCCATCATCCCTGCTTTCACACGATAAATGCCGATCATTTCATGCACGCTACTCGATTTTGTGTGCAATCTGTTGGCACGTGACGAACAACAGTGAACAGTCTTGGTTTACGGATCGGTAGATCGATCCCCATGAAATATTACACCCAACATCGTTCAATTACCGGCACAAGATCAAACCAATTTGCCTCGGCTACCGCCTCATTGGATAATTAATTAATGATTTGGCAGTTCTGTAGCATATCTGTGCGACGCACCATCACGTGGACCTATGAGAGAGTTCTTTTATTGAACTAATCAGGATACACCGGTTTCTCTGTTGTTTGTCCGGAAATTCGTGCTCTAATTGCGTGTGAATGTGACGTGAATCCCATTTGATTGGGACATAATTCCGAATGATCTTAGTATAAGTGAGAGATAACGCGGGACTGACAGAAATGAAGGACTGGAAAGTTGTAGGTAAGCGACCCGTTAGAACTGGCTTTAGCCCAAAAACTGTTAACTAACCAATTATTGCAGCTTTCCATGTGGCACAGGCCGTTCGTCCTTCAAGGCTCTTTTCTCGTTAGCTTACCCACTCGAAGGTGCTATATATAGTCACGGACAAAACAAATCCAAACGAGGAACCGGATTTAACGTGACATTGTAAATTTTGATTGGTGATTCTAAAAACAATACAACATTTGCAAGTAAAAAAAATCAATACTAGCATCCGAATAAGCAAACAAAGATAACCGGGCACAAACAGATCAGCGATCAGGGACAGAAAAAAATTAGCTGGTCAGGGCAGTAGAGTTGTAATCAGCGCGATGAGCAATCAGTGAAACTGTGACGAAGGCCGTCGCAGTAGAATCATTTCGGCCGAGCTCACTTAGACCAATGCGTGCCAATTGGTAAGGTCTCTTGTAAGAGAGCGAGAGACATCAAACGGGCTCTACACTAATCAAAGGATAAAGTAGAAAATGCACACTAGAATGGCTTGAGTCAAATATAAAAAAGAGAAGCAGTAATCATCAGCGTGTCCGAGAAAAGGACTTGAGAGACTAACATATGGAGAGTCCAACACAGCGAACATAGCAATACTTACGGGGTCAGGGAGGGAGTGTCATCGGCTGATCGATAAAGAATGTATGACACGGCAACAATACCAAGTCTGAATCCCAGTATGGATTTGGGACAGTGCTATATGCTAAGGGGCGCGTCCTTGTGTTCCGGATAGGTTAACAGTCACCATTCCGTTGGTTGGCCGCGAACTAGGTGGCCCGAAGCTCACCGAAAAAGCGGCCGAGCACAAGCAGCATCACTGTTGATGAAGCGGTGGATTTGGTCTGGGAAGCGTTCTCCCCCAAAAAACCACAAGGGTTCGCTGGCAGTATTGCGACTTGGCAAGTGTGGCACACCAACCAAATAGGGGCATTGGCCTTTGTTGTGTTCCAACACTGGGCAAGCTTTTCCAGAAGAGACGAGAGGGCCGAATAACTGGCCACCGACTAATCTGGAATGGCTCTTAACTGTAAAACGGAGTAAAAATACCTACGCTGGACCGGGCGACAGAGTAGCGCAATAGATCATAACATGTACAACAATGATCTTAGGACTAACGTTCCATGCTCTTTGGTTACCCATCGAAATGATACTCCACAGCACATAAATGGTTTTCAACTGTGCAAACTGTCCCACAAAACACTGAGAATGACACCAACTGGCGAAGAACCTCGGTTTCAGTGATTCATGATTACGACACTACATCACATTAAATAACTGATATTAACCGGATTAAGGAAAGAGGATAGTTGAAAAAAGTGGATAATTCAAGATGAGCAAAAAGAAGAGGTGCGTACACGTGATCCAGATTTAATCCTGGATCAAAAAATGGGTATTGTTAACTCAATTGCTTTCCCTTTAATAGGCGGGGAAGGGACCAGAGGAGTAACTCAACGAACTGTTTCTGGATGCATAACGGAAAATTGTGCAACCGAATGCTCACAATTTCTGAAGTTGAGAAGACTCGATACCTAAACAACCTTGAACGTCTACTTGAGACTTTGTAGATCGAGTGGAACGGCTTGGTCATACCCACCTAGTGTTTCGACCCAGAAATGTTTGAACAAAGAACACTGGCAACTGTGTTGATTGGTCCAGTGTTCAACCATGCCGAACGATGCTCACGGACCCATTCGGAACGCCGTCAATACAAACTTCATATGCTCCAAGCGATGTTCTCCCTTTTCGGGTCACCGACGGACCCACATCGATCACATTGCATTTGGCTACCAATAGCTGGGGTGCTTCCAAGATTGCCGGTCTCACTCGAGCACACTTTTCAACTCCAAACGTGCGTTAGTCTGAACCAAGCGGGCTCAAAAAGCAACATGCATCAGCGGTTAGAGTACAATAAGCTGTAGGTCGGTAGAGCACTGTTGTGCTTTTCAAAGGCTACCGATCATTGAGTACTTCGATATTGGGCAGCCAGAGACTCCGCCGATGGGCCTACACCATGATACTATTTGTTCTGGAATGGAGTACCTGGGAAGTATGTTCCGGCACGGATCGGGTCAGAGCGCATGACTAGTTTTCGCTACCCTCAATGTCTGGAGTGGAACACAGAAACACTATTCTACCTTCGCGTTTCTTATAAACTTAGAATCAGAATTTCTACAGAACGGTTTATCTGATCTATTGGATTGTGGAGTTGAAGTCCTTCCGGGGAACAGGTTTCTTGCTTTAAAGTATTGTGATTTTACGACAAGGTAATCAGACTATGGCTTGTTGTAGAGACATGAAGAAGTTACCTCCGGGTTTGATGGTGGTTGGTGCTTCTCGCCTTCCACGTTAGAACCCAATAGATGTCGTTGGCTGGAGACGCCGAGTTACATCGCTCAAAAGGGAGGTCACTGGGGCGAATGCTGTATAGCCATGGTGTAGAACTCGTGCTTCTAAAAAATACACCAAAAGCAACTAAAAATCGTGAAATGGGTACGGCGAAAACACGATGCAGGACATATTTTCTCAGCGCTTGTTGTCGTTTTCCCCTTTTCGTAACCGTATTCTGCATGATGTCATTGCGTTGGCATATTTTCAAGTTATTGTATATATATATATATTATATATAGTATAAATATAACCTTCTAATAATCCGCAATAGTAACAAGAATTCGCAAAGGACGTATCTCATGTATCTCCCGATAGGGATAGCGAAATGAACAGAACGCGAGCAGCAATACAAATTCTAAAACAAATTGAAGTTCCTTTCCAAGTATCACAAATGCGTACATGGTCTCAGTGCAGGCGTGTAGGAGTCAACAGTACCCACAGTTGTCATCCCAAGCAGACTCCA
>LUCM01000320.1:52520-62980 GCA_008360955.1 Fasciolopsis buskii
TCCACTCGTTTTTTGGACTGAGCTGCTAACTTAGATCAACCCCCAACTTGGAGGACCAGGACCAGTAGACTACTTCGTCAGGCCTCTACCCATTGGCGTTCCAGGCAGGATTGGATGTTCGGCTTGAGATAAGCCATCCTGTATATCTCGTTGGATCATGGAGACACGCAAGCCGTCACACCACGTCAAGGTGTAGTCTCGTTGTGACAGCCATCGGGTACTGCGCCCTCACCTTTGACTCCGAGGATTCGGAGAATAAATCAAAGAGCACTCATGAGGAAACCTCTCGAAAGACAGACTAAACCAATTTGAGGTCCAAAAACTTCGGTAAGACGGTGTTCCGCATCTGAAGACAATTGCCCGTGAATAGGCGGATGGGATCTACTGTACGACCCTAAGGCTGTAAAGAAATTCTGTTGCGTTTGAAGGGCGACATGGGCCCCACAATGAGTGGCAAACAAGCAATTACACATCAGCAGGCTAGTGCATTGCAACCCGCACTTGGTTGTACAAGGGATAAAGAGAGCCGAGTGCCGCCGGGGATGTCTCTTGTACCAAACATGCATGAAACTTCATGACCATGTCTTCTACTTGTTATCATTTATGCTACTTTGCCGATAAGCAATACTCCCTACACTCCCCCAGTGGCTGGGATGTCTGGCATGTGAAGCGGGCCCCGCCATTTCCAACACACGGGAGAACTCTCGGACAGCGGAAGCTAGATAGTGAACCTCCGCAAGCTACGCCACTGTCAAGTGGGTATTGCTTTAGCCGAAGGAATACTGGGCGGAACCAAAGTTCCCGGCGCAGATAGCCATTATTCATTCTATCATATTAATCCAGGAACTCCACGTTAACAAAAAGCACCAGTACCTATAGTTCACAGCGTCAGTTACTCTGTCCTCTTTTAGCAGCCAACATCACCGAAAATCTCCCTGGTACCCTTATAGAGCCAAACCGTCAACCTAAGCTCCGATTCCCCATCCGCTAGTAGCGTAAAGAACGATGCTTACGACAGTCTTCAAAGAGTAGTGAAACATCCTCAAAGGGGATATGGTTATCGTACCCGGTGACTAGAATACCCTGACCAGTGTGCAAGATGTCTGGCCACACCGCATTTTCGGCATAGGTCAGCGCTGTGAAAATGGTGACAAGCTGATCGACCTCTCTTATATCAACCGGCTGCA
This sequence comes from Fasciolopsis buskii, assembly GCA_008360955.1. Taxonomy (NCBI): domain Eukaryota; kingdom Metazoa; phylum Platyhelminthes; class Trematoda; order Plagiorchiida; family Fasciolidae; genus Fasciolopsis; species Fasciolopsis buskii. Next base: position 53,708 of record LUCM01000320.1, read on the forward strand.
GGCAACCAACACCCTAGAATACATCTTCTGCACGATATTCTGATGATGATAGGACAGCTTGTTAAACTGGCTAAGTGTTAATCCGATCGTGGTAGGTTTCGTAAATGAAAGACTCCGGGCCGTACCGTGATGCCGAGGCAAGTAACAAGAGCAGATCGAACAACCCCGAAAGCAAAAGACATTTATTACTTTGACTCCTTGTTATGCGCTTGGAATTAGCTCGTGAAATTACTAAAGCTTCCTCGGTTCATCAATCACCTTATACCACTGTAGATTTTCTATCCACACTGGTTAAATCAACCTTCATTCTTATCTCAGAGGGAAATCCGGGATACGCTTGTGAACATTGTTCTCGCAACTCTTGTCATCAATGTTTTCCCACACACAGTGTCCTGATCTTATTTTGATCCAACATCAGCCACATAAAATGAGATGTATTGGACTTATGAAGAACCAACAAAATCATATTTGCTCCCCAGACTATTAATGTTCCACAGGCGTTTTGGTTTGTACCAATAAGATCAGTGATTGTTGGCTTGTGAAAAATGTGCCTGTGGTCGCGGTTACATGCTGCCGTTTGTCAACTGCCACCATCTCTTAAAAATCTATAGACTAAGGCGAGTACCTTATTTTATTCGCGTATTGAACTCCAGATTCGAGATAACTCCCCTTCACAGTGAAGACCTTACAGCTTGTATGATTATACAATCTGCACTCACATAGAATTAATTTGTTCTACAACCACGTCTGTGATCTCTAGTGACATTGCGAACACTTTTGCAATCATATGATTTGGTCTTCTCCCGTTCCATCGCATGCCGCTCAGTCTGAGCACGACAGCTGCCAGCAAATCATGGTCCAAACTGTCAATACGTAGATGGGATTTGCGTTCACCAGGATAGCATCGTAATAGTTAGTGCTCCCCGTAGCTACTATGTGAATCCTCCATGAGTGCGTTTTTGCTTCGACACCGATTCCCGAGTTGCTGTGACCATAAGCTAGGGGCAAAGGGAAGTGAGCGCAGCCCAAAGCATGATCTCAGTCCACATGTGTGAATCAGAACGACTGAGAATCTTCGGTTGATCCACGTCACCACTGACCAAAGGTAAGGTACACAATATAACCCTTATCCAGTGATGACAAAACACGCCCGGTTAACCGATAATGCTTTTCATGGAAAGCGTTTATGTTCGCCATATATAATCTGTGGTCAGAAGAAAACAGAATGAAGCGATCACGGTTGTCAGCGCGACTGGATGTAACAACGAACAGGCCTTCAGTGTGCCACTAGCCTTCTGACAATTAAGTTGGGCGTTAAAAAACAGCAACCGCAATCGCGGGCGTGAGTGATGCAGAGATCAGGAATCTGATACTAGGTGTTGACTCTCAGAATACCTTACTTTGGCGTATGAAACACAGCAGACTGTGCTGGTTGGAGTCGTCTGTTGCGAATGGCGAACACTCGTCTACCATACCGTACCCTGTTTCGTGTTCCTCCTAAGGAATGGGAGAAGCCATGTGGAAGTCAACAGATGACGTGGCAACGTTGAGTGAGAAAATGTACAGCGAAGTTAGGTAAAGTAGGTGTCTCACGCCTTCGTGGTTTGAGTCCGAAAGACTCGTCGACTTGCTGGCTGGAGACACTGAAGGATATGGAAGTGAACCGTGAACAGTGGCGATCGTGCTGTCATTTTCTATTGAGTCAGGATGATTGATAGAGTGCGTTTGTACAATTAGACTGTGTTTCGTGTGTTGGCTGCAGCGACGTATTACCTTTTTCCACCAGTGTAGGTCCACTCTCTGTTCCTCTTGGATATTCACTTTTTTCATAGAAACGTAATCGTGGGGAAAAGGCAGCTGTCATACACTTTCGGTGGAGGACACTGAGTAGAGCACGCCTTTCAAATCGAGAAAGTACGAAGTAGTTCAATCAACCGCGAAGCAGCTTGAGCTGCGGGCAGGTGTGGTGAATGAGTAATCGACTCAGTATATGCTTCAACAGATGGCAACACTGACATGCGCCGACATTATCGAAGAGGATGTTCATGACGGACTCGTCGCTCTGTCCGCAAGAGCAGAGGCTCTAAAATCATAGTGGTAGCGGGTGATTTTAATGCACAAGTTGGAAAACTTGGCGCAACGGAAGCCTGCTTAGATAGGCGTTTTGCCTTTCCGCTAAGTGTATAGATAACAGAAGCAGTCTTCTTCAGTTTTGCGTATATAAACTTTTGTTCTTGATTGGTACGAACTTCTGACGCAAAGCGGGTCGCACAGTGAAATGGCGCTCTTACTCGATAAGTAATCTGAGTCAAATCGACACACTAAATTACCGTTTGTCTTCTCAAGAAGCGAACTATCCCCGACAAAGGTGATGGGACTCTATTAGCCGCTCCTTCGAAATGCCGGTAGTCCCCAAGGTTCCGCGCTTGCGCCTACTTTTCCTTATGTATTAGTGATCTTAAATCGGCCCTCCAGTTACTTTACTGTCTTCTCCATGATGTCAGTCTCCATTGCTCCCCCCCCCCATTCTACTGCCTTGCCTTTCGATTATGGACTCCGCCCGTTTTACTGTAAATCACTGTAATGAAAAGCGCCATTTCAATGACGGCCTCAGATAAAGAATGCGAAAGCTCAATTCGGGTTATCAGGTATGCGAGGAGAGACTACTCATGAGAAATCTGTTTGTGAATGACGTTGAACACACTATCCAGGTGAGGAAGCAACCGCATATTGGGCTCTTGTGCCATTCCAATAATGAGTGAGACGCTCTACAAATTACTGAAACTGTTTACTTCGGAGATTTTTGAAATACCATTACCGCTGCGTTGCGGAATAAAGTGATATCCATGAAAATGCTCACCAATGGAATATGCCTATGTTGTATAACAAATATTGTGACTGACAAGTATGGAAAGGGATACCAAATGTATTCTGTAGGCACTACGCCTGTTGATCGCTGTAGCTGTTCAGTCCAGATGCAAATGGAAGAACTGCGGAATTCCGCAATATTTCCATAGGATAGCTTAAGCTGCCACGAACAAGTATGCTTGAAGCGACTAACGTCAATAAAAATCAGCTGTAAAACGTAATCTGGTAAGATTAATTGAGTTATACATGCTCTAGGTAACAGGAAACGCAACTGCATTTGACATTTCTACATATTATAACACTCGGTAATATTTAAGGATGAGAAGTCCGTCACATCTGGAAATTAGCAAATATTTTATATGAAATAAGACATAATTACATTTAAGGAAGATTTCAAAACAGTATTGAAATGAACGGATACAGGTTTAAGCGGCTGACTGCTGATAGTTTGTGGTGTTCACTAACCGAACTCCACACATAGCGCAAATACCTTTCTTAAAAGCGCATGATTGACAGTAGTGAGACCCCGGCTGGTGGACATTGTCAGCACAAACGCGGCATCTGCGAAAGTTTCTTGAGTAAGGATTATATCGATTTTTTGCTGAGGTTAGCAGCTTGTTTTCATTCAATTTCCTCCCACCGCTGCTCACAGTGTTCCTTGCACCCGCTTTCCAAGGGTCAGGAGTGATCACTTTACCCAATTTTTTTTCACACTTTTCGCACACCATTGAAGCCTTTCTACTTCATTAATGAATCAACAGTTGACTCGTTAACTCGGAAGAGTCGTCACAGATTGAGCAGAACACGATGAGTGCTACTGTCACCACCCTAACGCCGAAGGTCAGTCCCAGTTCCAGTTAGATTACAGGACTATACGGCTAGAAGGCTGATGGCCAGGGTTCTTGCACGACAGCCCCTAGCATCTGACGATGATTTGAAAACAGGAGGGTGGGAAACCCTCTTCAGTTCCTACAAGGAGGGGTGAAATGAAGATGCTTTTATCTCAACCATATGCACAACCCCAAAATTCACACTGTTCTCTTCAAACACAGCTAGCCATGCATTGTCTAGTCTCCTTTTAAATTCGTGCACTGATCCCACCTGGACCACCTCCTCCGGAAGCTTGTTCCGGTCATTCACCACTTGTATGGCAAACGATTTCATCCTCAACCCGGAGGTTACGTGTTCTCGCACAATCGTTTCACCGTTTCCTCGCAGTGAGTCGCTGCCACTTGTCTGGAATAGGACTCCACGGTGACCCCGTATCTCGGCCAGACCCTTAAAGACCTTGAAGGCTTGTATTAATTCACCTCCTACCCTACGTTTTCCCAGGGGTACAAGCTAGCGCCATCAGCATCTGCTCATGTGGCATGTGCCTCAAATAGTCAAAACACTGTGTAAAAACACGTTGAAGCTGTGTCAGCATTTTCTTATCCCTTACCAAATATGGCCTCCCTGCTTCGACACAGTATTCCAACGGCACTCTGACAAACGCCCTGAACAGCGGTAGAAGCACGTTAAGCCTCGTAGATCTTACGGTCATCTTAAGTTGACATGGGGCAGACCAAGCCTTACTGACCGCTTTCTGATGTTGCAGACTCCGCTTTAAATCTGCACTCACTAATTTCCCGAGGTCCCTTGCTTGCTGCATTTTTTCCGTCTTGGCTTAATACTCGGATGAACCCAAGTGGCGAGCCGCTGCCAATTAATGAAGTATAACCGAAGGTCCCATCTCACCGGCCACTGGTAAACGTTACACAGATCACTAGGGACAGGGTTACTGTTTCCTGTCCTTAGTAATTTGATGTCCTAAGCAAATGTAAGACACGGATTTATCAACCGATTTGCTATGTCATTAACACACATCAGTAAAACAACAGTCCTATGAAAGAGCTCTGAGGCACACCAATCTGCAGCAATCCTATTTCCGGTAGAAGCCCCTAATCTCCCACGCTGCAATAGCTACCCTTCAGAATCTAAGCTTTCCAGGTGTTCATTCTGGCGTCTGCCCTGATTGCCTTCCGGTTTCGACCAGGAAACTTGTGGTTCGTGGAAGCGAACGCCTTCTGAAAGTCCAGGAAGCTGACCTCTGCTCTTTTGCTCCGGTCCATCCTACCTGTTGCCTCGTCTAGAAAGCAAACCAAGTTGGTCATACACGACCGTTTGCTCCAAAACCGTGTTACTTCACTCGTTAAATTGCGAGATTTTACGGCGAGATTTTTGTTCGTCCGCATTCGTGCACGCAACACTTCTTGGATCTAACAACGCTTTGACCACAGTTCATTTCACTTCAATTCATTTTAGTTTTTGCATGGCAGAATGAGCTTCAAGAGCAAGCAAGGGTTCAAGTTCGTCCGATTTGACTACCGAATAAGCGGCTCTTTGATGTTTGAGGTTGGCAGTTTGCCCGCTGGAGTCTAAGTTGAAACTTTTGATTTTTTCTGAGGCTTTGGAGTTCGTGTTTACATTCTTTTCTAGTGTGAAATTCCGGGGTTCTTTTTGCCTTTTCACGCAATTATGCGTGTGCATAAACAGTGGCATATTTCTTGAGGATTCAACAGGGTTGCACAATCAAGCTTTAAAATGGTGTAACACAACCCATCGAAAAGTATTGTTCAAGGAAGATGTTGGAAATTCGGATCGTTATGGTTTAAGTATGGCTTCCAGGAGATTAGTATATGCAATGTTCAGTGCAGTGCTCAAAGCTTCAACACACCAGTATTGCGCATTGCGGGCGCAAAATTTGGTTGAAAGAATGCATTAAATGTTATATGATCAAAACATTCGGGATTTAGCAGTCTTATGCAATGTTCACGGAATTTAATTTACGACGGAAATGTTCATGAAATTATGAGAGGCGGATGATAAATTGTCAAATATGGTAAATTCGACTGGTCAAAAGGCGGAAGAAGATTGTGGATGAGTAACATCAAAATGGAACGAAAACAAAAGATCAAGTATGATGCAGTGGTTCCTGGGTCCAAGCATTGTCTAGGCCCTCCTCACTAGAAAGGGTTCACGTTAAACAAAACCATCTTCTATCTTATGAGATCTCCTCCAATCCAGTATATAATAGCACGGCCTTCTGTATTGTCCCTTTAGACTTATCGTGTTCACATAGCCCAGCCCCTTCAGAAGGTACGGTAAACCCAGTTGGAACCTAACCTCTCCGTTTTAGCCCCGCTAAAAATCCCCGCAGCATTAAAATTCATTGCTCGTTACCCCATCCAACAAGGTTCTCTCACTATCCCAACCTATACTCTGGTCACTGCCTCCGAAAAGAAACTGAATTGCGCATGACGGGCCCATCACCGACTCCCGAACGGTACGAATTTTGTGAGAAGACCACATTCTTCTAATTTGGCCCTGGTTGACAATCTACAGCCGGCAAGTGCACTGCTCAAACCAGCCAGAATGCGCCCACTGTCCTACTTTCCCAGACCAAATATCCAGGCTTCCAATCAGCCAGAAGTTAGGCCTTCCAACATCCACCATCTACAGACTGACTCCAAACGCCTTCAAAATATTCCATATTTTACCCGGTATTTCCTTCAACCATACCATGCCCACCACCTACTTTGCATAGCCTCTTCACTCCCCAACAAAGGCATGCTGCTTACTGGCTCCATCAACAAACAATTGGGAGCCTACCCTAGCTTATGAATGAGACGATACGGGATACAGTCTTCTACCATACCACCAACATTCGTTCCTCGTTGCTTGTCTTACAATGACCTTTCACACATATCAAATCTTGCACCTCCGATGATGATTGCTGAAATTACCCGCATTCAAATGCTAATGCAAATGTTACTCGTAAACCTTTGCGCGATACTAAGTAAGGTGCGCCCGTTGATGAATACACGTAGACATGGTATCATTTTTGTCACTGAGACATGGCTGACCGACAGCACCTCTGAGAGAGACGTAGCCATAGTTGGTTTAAACGCTTTTAGAAAAGACAGGATGAATAAGGATAAAAAACCGGATAAAAAACAGATAAATAAAACTAATTGTACGCAAGAGGCACTCCTTCAGCCTTATGGCAAAATTACTATAGCTTTAATAACCTGTAAGATTCTATTTCGCTATCTGTGGCTATCGGGCCTCAGGACTCACTGACCATTTGTATTTACCATCTCCCTTGAACGCATCAATCTGAATTCTTTCCGGTAACAGATGTACTTAATTCGGCCGCCGACCATTCAGGTTCTAAGCTGGTAGCGGAAGACTTCAACGGGCATGAGATTTGTTGGTCTTCATTTTCCTCTCCAGAATAACTTCCGCGTGTTTACGGTATGCGACTGGGTGATTGGGCACAAGTTGTTTCATTACCCACGAGGGCCGACAGTACTGTTGATCCTATTTGCACAAGTGGCCTGGCCCATTTTCGCACGTCCATCGACAAAAAACTACTCGGATTTGACCATTCACAAAGTATTTGTAAGTTTCTGGCTTCATCATCCGTTGTTTTCCCCTCAGCTTTCATTAAAACATAACACAGAGCCTCAAAAATCCATCTTCTCTCCATAATTCACAGCCGAAGTTGAGACGGTTTCTTTCTATCGTTGAATCGCCAACTGGCCGCCGACCAATTTCGCGCACCTCTGGGTGAGTGCGTTGATCTGATCAATCTTACCCAGTGGGACAATCCCAAAAGGGTTGACCACGATGGGCCGCCTTTAAAAAGTATCCTTTGACCCAAACAAGGTACAAAAGAACAAACGAACTTGTTCTGATTTCACAGATCAATCGTCTGTCCAATGAGATTAGAACACTTCTTTATTCTCTCCGAAAGAAAAGGGAATTTCAAGCTTTACACTCCAGCAGCAGCGACGCAGCACTGGCAAAACTACTGAAAATCAATACCTCCCTTTTTAGTACATACATCACATTTGTCATATTTGGGGTCACATGAGCAGATGACCGTCTACTGATATAAGAGGTGTTCAATGAATTATTCTCCCCCTCTATGACAACCAATGACAACACAACTTCAGTGGACATTCATCCAATCCCCTCTGAATCCCATCTAAAAGTACCATTCCACCCAAACGATGTTAAACCACTGTTATCAAAAATGAAACCGTCCTTCTGGTTGGATCCCAGTCCTCTTCAGATTTTGGGGTGCTGATATACTGTTGTCCAAATTATTTGATCATTCCTGAAATATTGGCACTTTTTATCAGCAATGGAAAACGTCCATCGATGCCCCAATTCACAAAGCGAATCAAAGCAGGAGCCACAAAATTATAGGCCAATCAATCGCATCTCTCACGTATTATGGAAAAAATAATAAAAATTAGGTCAAGCATTTGCTTATTAGACCATGACCTCATTGAAGTTGACCGACATGGTTTCTTTCAAGGTGAATCAAGCTCTACCCGCAAAATCGAGTGCTTAAACATGGTAACAAAGGTTGCCAACAACGGAATGCTGGCGGTAATGAAGTACTTATTCATGTCTTGTTGTAAGCTCTTCGTTAAAGTAAAATGCCACTGTATTAAAATCTCCCTGCTTGCTTGATTCTCCTGTTATTTGGCCTCTAGAAAGCGGTTAGTGAGTGTAAATGGCCAATTATTCAAGCCTCGTTGAAAAACTACTGTAGTTATTCAAAGAAGCTTACTGGGTCCATCGCTGTTTCTGCTGAACATCAGTTTTTTCACATCGCTGGGCACTGTATTCCTTTTCTGTTTTAGTAGACGATGCAGAATTGGTATATACGTTTCCCCTCAACAGTATCCTTAATGATGTAAAAGCAATCTACTGTCGCATGATTCATGGTGCACAGTGCGGTCGATGAAATTCTCGGTCCGCGAATGCAGCAAATCCGCGCTAAAATGCAAAATTTTTACAGGGACCTTCGAAAGTAACCAAGAACTCATTACTTTCCGCACACTGTCAGAGACCTGAGTTTGCATTACTCAAGCGCGCTCAATTCCTCAGAAAATTTCTGAGCCAATTTGAAAAAGATAGAAGACTAAGTGGATTGGTGCGCAGAACTTTTAAAATCCTGCAAAGCAAGCTGTTAATACAAAAGACGCAAGTAAGCCCAATCATGGGCTACTGCTCCATCGTCTGTTCCAGCATGTAACGATGTAATAGACTCGAGATTGAGAATGTTCGATGGTCATTTGCAAAACGACTTTCGGGATATTCCTCATGGCCGAACTACATGAAACGTTGTACGAAACTACAACTTGATCCCTTACGGCTGCGTCGAGTTTAAATTGACCTCTTCGCTTTCGTAATATCTTTGGCAAAAATTTTGCGCGCCCCTGCACCCCAAGTAAGGAAAAGCTCTTCCTGTAGCTTGTTTTCAGTTCCCATGTGAAGGATAGTATTTAGGAAAGCCTTCTTCATTGTCAAATATTCTTTTCTTTGCAACCATCTGCCCCAGCACAT
>LUCM01000321.1:0-100976 GCA_008360955.1 Fasciolopsis buskii
TGAAAACGAGCTTGTTCGCCAACTTGTTTTCTCAATGTGCTCAGTGGTATTTTTCAAGGAATCTCTGAATTCTAAGATTCCATTCTGTCCAGCAAGTGTGAACAAATTTACACAAAAATTACTGTTATGCATATATTTATTTATAGAAATTTCAATTAGTATCTGGATGGGTGAACATAAAGTGCCCGGGAGCACACGACTGGACAAGAGTACCGGGTACGCATACCTGACGAGCGATAATGACTGCAAAACCGGCCATGTGCTCCCGGAAAAGTTCCGTTCAATCATCCAGATACTATTTACAATTTATATATATATATATATATATTTGATTCATACTGTCCGCACTTAGCCCAGCAAAAGTTGTTTATCACTTGGAGGCAGCTTGCTCCTAAGAATCAATTAGTTAGCACGTAAAAACCACGAATGGGATAGTTGGGGGTGTCAGATTGTGTTCTGTTGATTATCCACGAACTGTTGAGAGTTCGCTCGGATGAGAATAGATAAGTCTTGCGAATTCTACTTGTTCGTTGGATACGCATTGTTGATAAGTCTGAAATAATCGAGTGAGTTGGCAACATGGTTGTTTTGCGTCCGGTGGGCACATGCTGTGAGTTCCCGAGCCGGCAAACGGTGCGTGCGTGTGGATTAGAAAAACGTGAACACTTGTTCCGGCGTGGTCGTTTAATAACCCATTACTTTGCAATACACCAAAGCTTAATGGACACATTTGTGTAGTTACTTAGGTGAACAGCGAACGTTCTGTTAAAAGCCTAGGTGATTGTGATCAAAGTTGAAATTAATGCACACGTCTGTCATTTTCAAACTAATTTCATTTCACAGATCTGAAAAGTTTGTTAGACTTGATTGATATGACCTCGCACGGAACACGCGCGTTACCAATGCCGGGATTGTGTTCATGCGAGGGTTCGAATCACGCGGGGGTCGAAAACGTTCCATTGTTGAATCAATTCAACGTTTGCTAAAAATCCGTCAATCGAATCTCGAAATTTAATTTGCCGGATTCTGGTCATTGTTGAGCAGAGTTGCTGACCACTTGACATTAGTGTTCAACTGACGATTAATAAAGTCACGGACCTACTAAAACCGCGCATTCACTTCGCACGAACCGGAATACGAACCGGGAACAGATTATTTCCACTCAAACTTCTTAACTGTTACGCTAGCTGGAAAAGATTGCGAGTACTTGATGAGCTGTACCAAACGATGATATTACATTTTATCTTTACTAGTTTGCACAGCCATTTGCCGCAGTCGCACAGGAATGGTGAATGAATCCAAATGTGAAAAATATTTTATCTGGGCGCGTCTGAAACCACAATACTCTACACCTATGCTGTCTGTCCGGTAAGCTATTACACCATTTCGAATATTTCAAAATATGCTTAGTTGATTTGAGCGAGTAATGATTAATGCCCAAGTGATATATACAAATGACTTCGGATTTGGCCTCGTAGCCGAACCGGTAGGACATCGACGGTGTGCGACTTGTTCCGATTCCATTGAGCTTCGACATGAGGTTTGTTTGTTCGGAAAAATTCACTCGAATGCGTAACCAACCAATTAAGTGATATCAAATTCCTAACCACTAATTGTTTGCCAAACATATAGCGGAAATGGTTTGTCCGTGTGACTCAACCTGGGGCTAGTTACTAACAAAAAATAACTGTTGTCATGCGGGATTCGTTATTCCCCTTTTTTGAAAAAGAAAGGGATTTCTGAACATGTTATTGAGAAATTAGACATTTTGATGTATTTTATAGAAGAGGCAAACATTATCTGCAAATCGTTCAGATTATTTCTGTCTGTGTAAAACTATTCAGCTGTGAAACGGACTCACAAAAATTATTCAATGATATGTGAACGAAGACTATGAGACAATGTTTTGGCAATAAATTAATGCAAATTAATCCAACAGACAAGCCAGTATAGACAAAACAGTTAAGCGGTTTGTTCTGCCTACATGGTCACACACACACACATGCACACACACATATGCACACACACACATGCACACACACACACATGCACACACACACATGCACACACACACACATGCACACACACACATGCACACACACATGCACACACACACATTTGCACACACACACATGCACACACACACACACACACACATGCACACACACACATATGCACACACGCACACACACACACTCGGGCAGCAAATGTGAGTTTGGAATTAACAAACAATTTCCACACCTGCAAACTTCTGAACGATCGTTTTTGGCTAACAAATTTTTCTATCTTTTTTTTGCTAAATGATGATTGCGGCGGTTTATCGAGAGGTGACATCTGTTTGCGTAAAACACTAACAAAGTACAATAAAATACAATACAAGACAGTACAATGAGGGATCAGCAATTCGGAACAGGATCCGTAAAGTAGGTGGACATTTCAGTCGGAAAAATAGTCACATTACTTATCTGGTGAAAAAAGACAAGTAAATGTTTTAGATGTTCAAAGTGATTGATCAATACGCACCACTAATAGCAACGAGTAGGATGTGGTCTCGTTTTGTCAACGCACGTATTAAATAAGCGAGCTTGTGACTCCGGATCATACTGAACGAATAGTTGGACGTTCGGAAACATAATAACAGCACCTTGATGCATCATCGTCCAGTGAATGACCCGGATCCGAATGTGTCGTGTGGGCAAACTTTCCACACACACACACACACACACACACACAGATAACCATTGGCCTTACAATTTGACATATATAAATCAATAGGTGAAGTGAAAAGTGCACTATAAATAAGTATCCAAGAATTCTAAAGTCTTTCTTTTGACACACCTACCAAAATAATAATAGAAATAGTATTACCAAAATATAACAGAATAATAATAACAGTATAACAATAATAGTATTAATAATAATAAATAGAACTGTAAAGAAGGTATGGTAAGCGAATTGGCAAGAATGGAATTCAATTTCACTTTAATGTATGGAAGCCTTTCCAGTGGCGAATTTTCATTACCCCAGTGGGGAATATCAGATGATCACGTGAAAATAGGGCAACGAATGACCGTGGTAGATGTTTCTATTTCGAAGGACTATAGATCGGATGACTAGACAGACCAATAGTATAAATATTGAAATAAGTTTAGAATCGAGTTAGACATATCGAGCCGGAAAATGGCAACCGGAGGACAGGTTGCAGGAAGTGTTTTGCGTGTTTGCATTGGCAGATGCAGTCTGGAAGAGAATGACGAAACAGGCAAGCCGAAATAAATAATAAGACTTAAAGAAGGAATCGTTGATGTGGGAAAGAAATGCATGTGAAAGAAGAATGGTAGCCTAAAACACTCGAGGTCTGTTAACGAACGGTTCTAATTGTCCTGGACTAAAAGTCGATATCCTCAAATTACCTTGGTCCAGTCACGCTTTGTGTTCAATTTAGAATGATTCAAAAATGGGGGAGAAATTTTGTATTTTCTCTGCCATTTTGAGATGTCTCAGCAAAACCTTGCTTTGGACAAACTAAATGCCAAGACAAACTTTGGAATCTGTCCGTTAAAATTGAGTACCAAACATTACAAGTAACGAAAATCGTAGTGCGACTGCGCTAAACAGCAACCTAGCAATGGTTTCTTCTAGATGAGTGATCACAGACCAAGAGAAATTTCAGATTTTGGCATTTCGACAACTACGGTGCATCGCCTACCACGAACATAACCGTCCGCATGCATAGTGCATGGGAAACCAGGTAAGGGATAGTTTCCGGGTACTAAGTTCCAAATTCCAAAATAGACAGGTGGTTTGAAATGGTTGTTTTTGCTTCCGGATGATCAAGATTAATTCGTTAAATTGTAGTGACTTCTTAGTTCGATTGAGCACTGTTTTTCATGTGATAGTATCGAAATTCGATGTTTCGCGCTGGCTGATGCTCGGCTTTTCGCCGAAGATTGTCTAGTGCAATCCGACCAGGTCTGCGAGTGTAACCAGCCAGCCGTTGTCGGACATTTTTGGCGACTCTAAGCGCCACTTTGTCATCACAGCTTCACGTGACCTGGCGGTCAACGTATGAGACATTAGGACTAACTGGGCTGTCAAAATGCGAACAGAATTTTAGACTGCCGTTGATTTGCACGGCACATAGCCCGACTACCAGTTGTTCAACCTTGACTCAAGTTCGAAATAATACTGACACAGGCTGACGGAATTGTTTGCACAAGCCAGAGTTGATGTTAATTGTCATATACAAGTAAGAATGGTTATAAAACGGTTTTCTTGAGCGGGTACTCATAGTTCCTCAATTTCAGATTCTGACAGTTTCTGAAATCGATCATGCAGTGGTTTGTAATACAAAATGTCGAATTCTGTTCGCAAGCATTTGGGTTTGACATCACAACGAAAACAGAGTTGATTAGAATGAGCCCGGATGCGTTTCAGACATGTGTAGAGTCAGTAAAAATGAGCATACCATCTGCATATTGTTAACTTATAGCGAGTTGGGGGATTACGACCAGTCAACTCGGTTTCTTTTGTTGTCAAAATAGATCTGATATTGTTGAACCTATTGGGCCGTCCATTACAATAGCCTCGACTAGTCTTTGCACGATGCTTACAAAATCAAATCGAACAATAACATGATAAAATCTTGCAAATAATAAACACGAATAGAAGGTAAAAAGCTTGACCAGAAGATAAAATCACAAAAACAGTTAACCGCCTTATGGCGAGGTACATTCGTTGGAAGAGAACTCACATCGCTAGAAGAGGCCATGTGCCACGCAAATGAACATCTTTTTATCTTTTATCTTCTACTTCCTTTACTAATGAAGTAGCAGTGTACATCATTTTTCAGGAAGGGGCCCACGGCCAACAGAGGGCTGCAAGTGGGGAAATTGACCAGCAGTGGGAGGATTCGAACCCGCGACCTTCACGCCTGAACACCACGACCTTATCCGTTTGGCCACCGCCGGCCTTTACATTGTATAAATATATATATATATATATATGTTAGCAATTTCAAAAGCATTTTTCGCGCAATAAGTTGTCATGACATTGTTGATAAGATCTGAAGTATTCGGTAACCGACGTGCCTGTTAGTGATGCGTGGTGTTACTATCAGGCGAGCTGGACTTTGAAGATGAAAGCATGTAAAAAAAGAATCTCCCGATTACAGGCAACTGAAAATGTTGGGAGATGATCCCTTTTCTGGGCTTGTTGTCCACCTCGAACTGATTTTTGTTCGTCATTGTCTAGTTTATTGTGATTTTGTATGGATTTTTAGTTTTTATCACTACACTAGAAATTTTGCCAAGCTCGAGAAATTTCAACTCGGACATGTGGTTTGATTCCTTTATTGGTCAATTGTGTCCTGTAGTCAGACGATGCAGCTATCTCATTAATGCCATCAAGCGTGGGTGTGGAATGCCCACTAACTTTGCAAGAAATAACGTATGATGTTTTCCAACGTTTCGAATCTTTTGAACTCCCCTTGGCTCAAACTTTAAAATTCTTATAGAGATCAAACAAATAGTTGTTTCGATTACTTACACATCATTCTCACGAAACAATCAAATGAAACGGCACCAAGCTCCATGTACAACAGACACATGACATGGAATTTCGCACCATTCGAAACTATCCAACGAGAATAAAGCAATACTACATCGCAACGGTTGCCTAGTCACAATTGCGGATATCCGTAGTCGACAACGATCGGATTCATAAAGCAGCGAAGACCATATTCTTAACCATGTGTGTCACGAGCTCGTTATGAGCCATAGAACTCACAATCTCACTCACGGCGATTCGCCTCTGTCGAACTCTCCGGTAGCTTAGTCTGAACCGGCCCGAATTTAGTCGGATTTTATAATCTGTTATGAATATGGCTGTTCATTTCACTTGCGATTGCAATGATGCTTAGATTAACACAAAAGACCGGAATATTTCCATACGAATACTAGGACATAATCGCAAGTGATTGGCCAAACTAGTGTCATAAAAAACACTAAGACCCGTTATCTTGTTCATGCTCCAAGGTCATCATGTATGAAACACTTGCTAAGAACCCAACACACGGAGATCACTGCATGTGTCTTTTAACTCTTTCGTACACACTATCGAGCGGGAGATGATAGGTTTCAGCAAAACCTATACTGGTTAGATTACGTAACCTAGTTCTTCTAACAAAAAATCGATTAGCACAGATTCTGTGTTTGTCATAGCGGTAAAAGCCTTTTCTTTGGTGCACAGAATCTAACTTGCTGTTGATTCGCTCTAATCATTATTATTATCATTACTGTTTTCATTACTAGATAGATTTACGCAAACGGTTGCAAAGAGTAGTACGAAATGCTAACAGTCTCCGTATCGAAGCCCGTTTCCTAGTGTCCAAAGCGCTTTATGGCTTCTTACAGGAGACACAAATATGGTTACCAGACAAGGAAATGACAAGTGGCTACTCAGTTGTACAGAAACCCTGGTCATTTGCAATTTGATTATCGATTCGCTCTAAAACGCGATGTATGTTTGGCCAGTTCACTACAGTAACTAGATTGGGTTCTTTGGTAAAATTTCGAATGACCAAAAAATGTGCACGATAACGTCTAGGATGATCACGTTCACAAATCAGTGGAGTAAAGAACACGCGTTATCATGTAATTGTCCAATCAGACCGTCTACCGCCTAGTCCGTCCAGTGCTTCACTGGCCCTCTAACAGAGAACAATTTGATTTGGACGCAGCATCCTCTTCGCATCACTAACAACCTCGTGTGTGACTATAAATGTTATACAAAGTTAATTGCAATGCTGTCGAGATCCAGTTTGCTTACTCTTAACAGGGCGCATAATGAGATGTCCGAAGGAAAAATTATGTTCGTTATTGACCTAACATATCACCAAGCCACTAGGGTCCAGATTACATTTAATTTAAAATAGTACATCTCATCACAGATCATTAAACGTTACGATTCGGTTTCAAGTATTTTGAACCGGTTAAAATCGGAACAGTTGTTGTGCTTTTGGAATAGTGGACATTTGGTGTTGGATTTTTACTTGCCTATTACTCGTCCGAGTGCCGTGTTCGCCCTAGTTCATGGGTAAAAGCATATGCTAGGTTTACGAAAAGTCAAGGTCATTCCTACTGCTGGGACGCATGTAGCAACTCACAACTGTGCCAATTCACGACACGTGAGAAATGTTCACTCGTTCGGGTGCCCACCTTCTAGTGGTACAAATCAGAGCTAATCACGTTGGCATCAATTTGGTTGATTCAAGCCGCAACCAGGCGACCTCGCCAAAGTGAATGATTCAGACAAGTGGTTTTAAACAGTCAGTTTTTGGGGAAATTTCAACTCACCTATTAAAGCCACAAATTTGTTCATTACAGACACCGTTCCAATTGTGTTACCGTCAAGAGCCCCATGAAACCAAACCACTGATTGTTAAGCATTATTTTACTTCGCGCTTCATCTGTTTCCCTGAATGACCGGCCAACTAGGCAACTAACCATGTGAATGATTGGTTACCTAAAGACGCATGTTTACCTGTTTTCTTTATTTTTCTCTCTAGAAATATTGCATTTATTTTATTCTTTTAACATCTTTTATTAATGAAAGAACAGTTATGCATCAGCTTTCTAGAAGTGATGGGAAATGGGTGTTTCACGTCCAAACGCCACGACCTTATCCACTGGACCACTACCGTTGTGAATTGTACCTGAATTCATGAAAAATAAATCCATGCTTAAAATTCAATAAGAATTGAGCTAGGGGTAAAAGACTCTCCAGCACACAATTTAAAATACCTAATGTTAATAAAAACAATCGTTTTGTCTTCAGGACGTAGTCAGAGACAGAAAATTGGACTTTCCTTTACAACGCGGTCGGGAAGAACAAGCAAACACTCGTTTTATTTTTTTGAATCAACCATTTTGTACAGGTAGAATTGGAACAGATTGTCCGTTGTGCCCAAAGAATACATCTTTCGTTGAGAAACCCTCATATTGCGTCTTATGGATCATATGCACCACATGAGGACTAGTAGTTCATTCCATTTTCTCGATTACTTGTTGATTCACTCAACCTCAAAGTAGTCCATTCACCAAAATGAGTAGTCAGCTTTTAGGTGCATAGTATTCTAACAAGTAGTGAAATTTTGAATGGAAAGAGATGCAAATTTGTTTTTACAACGTTCTGAGTGCAAGCAATAGAAATTTGAAAGCAATGGTCTTGGGACGGTAGAAGTAAATAAGATGATTTCCTCTTGAAACCGTCGCGGTCGAGAAAACAATTTTGAGGCCCAATGGAAATGAACTTTTTCCTTAGTTAAACTTGTTTCGGCTCCGATCTAATAGCATCATTATTTGTTACTAATTAAATCGAAGAATGCTAAGCCCAGTGAATAATGCAATTTGCTGAAACTTACTCCTGAAAATTGCCTGTTTGCGATCCTTTGCCAAAATGCCTGCGTCGGCAAAAACGATCGCCAAAATGAAAGCCTCGTGAATTTGAATCCATAGATGAACAAATCACATATGTTTAGCTGTTACGCTTTTTGGATACAGGTTAAATTCAAAACTTGAAATAATTTAAACTAATTCGGCTTCTTAATTCTTTTCCCGGTGTTTGAATTGGGCTCATGCATTCGGCCAATGTGTTCACTGACTCGCAGAGTCCATCTGTCAGTTAAAACTTCACTCGTATTTACTGCGTTTTGTTTCATCTTGGCATCAACCGCGGTGTCACCGATCAGGGTAAGATCGATGCACAGGGTCGGATTATAGTCAGGACATAATAATTGCCTGTAAATATCAGAAGAAGCGATTAAGTCTGACAAAAGCAATTTCTCCTCCCAGTTCGAGTGCGGTGGATATGCACTGCTGATGATTCCTACGAAGAAGGAAACAGCTGTACAGTGCTTCCATGGTTTCTTTATGGTGAGTTGAGCGATCATATTACATGATGAATTATTTCATGAAAAACAATTTTGGCTTTCAAACAACCAGACTTGGATAAGGTCACCGTTCCCTAGTGGAAAATATAATCACGTGAGAATATTGTTACAAGAAACTCTTCCATTCTTCTTGCAACTAGTGTCCTAATTGGATGAGTAAACAAAACTTGCTCAGAAACCGACAACTGACGTCACGGTTATTGCGACTCAGTAGATGAGCGTATCTAGTGTTGGCCTATTCAACCATCTTCAGTCTTGTGCATTCGAATAAGGATTTTGTTCACCAGAATCGCATTCAACTCATTGGATTTGTGCATTCCAGGTGATTAAATACAGCAACCAAGACGATAATTTGCGCACACTTTTCTTGCGCTGGTCCAGGACAATCTTCAGGAAGGGAAAATATGGTCCAGAAAAGATTCTAGTTAGAATAAAAACCCAAAAACTCGGAGCCACGTGCCCCCTTTTCTGAAAGGTGTCCTCGGCTAAGACATGAAAACTGTTCACACAGCGCTTCTTTATTCAGATTCTAATTGTTACGTTTGACGGTTAGATAGCAAACATTTCATCATCAGTCCAGTCGATCTCGTCGTCACACCTGTAATTACAGGTGTGCCCTTGACCTTGGCCCGTGGTCGCTTCAGCAATTGTGGTCTGGCAATTACTACTTCGCATCTGTTAATTTGACCTCTGGCCTTGGAGGGATGACGTTTGGCATGAGTGATTTAATGCCACCAATGATGAACGGCCGTTTCTATTTCAACTGTGAATATTTGTGACACGGTTTCTCAGTTGCCACTTAAGATATTCAAATTCAATACTGTAAGTCTGCATGTTCGATTTCCGGTTTTCTTGTCAAATTCTAAAGTTTGTTTTTTCATCCGTCTGTAAACGTGGACAAAATCAATATGGCCACTGATGAAAATATTTTAGGCATTTCAAATCCAATTCGACAAAAACATCCACGAAATCCCATTACCAAGCATTCGTATATTGGGAATCCGTACAGAGGTTCACAGTCAGAAAATAATCAAACTACTCAAGTCAAATGTTATTCTTCCAGGGTCTAAGCTCAAGTTAGCATAGGCCACGCACGCCTTAGTCACGAGGTCGAACTAATCCGAGAGGTCAAAGGTCAAGGTCAATGGCACATCTATAAATATAGCACAGAAGTATAGTCTGCATATGTGCACCCGTGAGTTCACCTTGACAGACGTAGCAACTTCAGCGATCTGAATACCAAGCTAGGCGATCGGGACCTTAGAGGAACTAGCAACCAATATAGATTTACAAAATCATTGACACAATTCAGTGTTTTGCTTCATAAATTGACTCGCACTCTGTGCACACTTCGATCGGAATCTCGTGCCAAAATTTGCCGATCATGTAAACAAAACCTATAACACTTGGTTTCTGACTGATTGACGCAACGTGAAAGTATATATATATATATATATATGCATTTATGCACCACTCACTACTTCTCTATACATTTCTATATTCTGGGGCATTCTGCCCTCGTTCCTAAGGTTGGCTCAGCCCAACTGACAGAGAATCATCAGTTGTGGTTCTTCTGTAGACTCTTCGATGAAGAGCTTCCATGCACACTCCTGATACTACAGATTCGATTCTGGTGAGAAATATCAATTCGGAGTGTGCAAGTATGTGGATGTTTGGACAACAGAGCATCGGGTACGCATACCTGACGAGCGACAATGACCACGAAACCGGTCGTATGCTTCCGGGCAAGTATTGTTCACGCATCCAGATCCTACTCACTATTTCTATATATACATGAAAGTGTATATATATATATATATATTTAACGTCCTTAAATGTGGGTTGAGTAGCAGAAAATTGCATCTGTAGTTCCAGTATAACCTTTGTGTTCCTACTGTCACGGAACGAGAAATCAAGCACCTCGGATCTAGACCAAACTTGGGGTTTATCAATTATCGTTTAGGATGCGTACTATTCTAACAATTTAGTTGCCCAGAGTTAGGTCACGCTCGGTTAAGAACATCAGTAAAGTGTTCCCCGGTGACTAGGAGACAAGCAGATGAAGACTGGAATTCACGGTACGATTTTCACTTCTGTTTGCCTGAACCGCTTTGTCTTGACTGTGCAGCTTGACACGCTGCTGGAATTTTTACGCGTCCGTAAACCCGCGGGTGTGGTCGGATCTGTGATATTTGAATCGCTTCAGCAGAGAGGAAACTAGTGCTTTCGTTCTTTGCAACTTTGCACTACACTGCTCGGTGAAGTTTACGAAAACAGATTTGTCCCTGTCTGTCTCATCCATTTGTTCTCACCCACCCGAATGAACTCAGGCAATTCCGCATCTAGGCATGTTATAAATTTACCGGGCTGCCTGGTCAGTTCAAACAAAGAATTGGAAATATCAAGACCGATTAAGTGTTCGACTTTTGACAATCGAAACAACATCAAATCTGTTTTCCGTCGCATTCAATTACGTGGCTAGTCGAGGAAGGTCTCATATTTGAAGATTGAAGGAAAACATTTTATCAATATATGCTCAAGGCAAATTGAAATTACTCACTTTCACGAGGAGCGTGCAATCCCACTATCATTCAAACAGACTGGTGTGCTTGGAGACTTCGAATTTGTAACGATTAGATTCTAGTCTGGGAAAAAAATACCGTTAATTCATAGACTGCATTTCGACCTTTTGGTTTGATGCTTTCGTCTGACACTTGCTCGACACATTTCTGCCATCAACGACAGGTTCTACTAGGTCCATGAGGCCAGCACTTGCGATGAATTTATTCGTTTGACAACTGAGGTCACAATTAGCCATAACGAATTTGTAAAGAGAAGCATTTCGTTTGAGTCCGCGAACCAGTAAAATTAGTTTCAGCGGGAACTGTAAACATGTTACCGGAAATGTGAAATATGAATCAAGGTGACTGGCTTATTAATCTTGCGGATAAAAGTTACAGTTTTTTCTTCCAAAGTATTCCCGTGTAGTCAAGGCATTCTAAGATGTCACAAGTTGTAAATTTTCCCCGCAATTTTGTAATGTAATTGGAATACCCAAACCCGAAAGAATGGAACTAGCTCAGCCGGAGAAATCAGGGATTCATTTTCTAACTAAATGTTGATTAATATTTTAATTGGAATTGCTTTTGTATGGTACAGAAACAGTCGAATGCATCTGATTAGTCAATCATCTGAAGGGATTCGGCATTCATGAAATAAACTTTAAGAGTTTGCTTTATTCAAATGAATTCTACTAGAGGCTACTGCCAGTAAACTTTTGTGTAAACCTCGATTTGGTAGAGATTTGTTCATTTTTGTATTTCCGCACTTGTGTTTTAGTAAAACAAATTCAAATAGGTAACTCCCCAATTTCCAAGACGGCATCACTAAAATTAGCATAGTCAATTTGAAGACAAGAAATTCACGTGAAGTGTACTTGTTTTTTTCGTGAATCACCCGACATTATCGGAAGATGCGCCGAAGAGAACTACCGGGGGTTGGGGTGGAAAAGGGGGTTGGTGGTGGTAGAGCGGGGGGGTGGTGGTGGTGGTAGGGCGGGGTGGTGGTGGTGGTAGTGGTGGTGTACGTTCAGACACGATGAACCTGGAGCTTGAAATCACACTGATACCACTTGCAATAGTTGAACGCCTGTCACAATCTGTCTGGTAATTCTTACGCATTTCACTTGTGTAATTTATCCAAATTAGTTAATAAAATAAGGAGATCATTAATTTCCTCAAAATTTTAAATTAAACGCCCCATGGTGAAGTGTCGACAACGATGAGCTGACAAGTGAGCCATGCATATTTGCAATCCTGCAGACTGATGGAGTACACGTGTACTCACCCTTTTGTTCTAAATTAAACCATTACCAAAATAGCAGTTAGAATGGTAAAAAAAACAGCCGTTAAGTTAATCATTTATTGCAAACCTTTAACCATATGTTAATTAACAAAAAGGATTATAAACAATAAATGAATTCTAAGCAAACTTTGACATCGATCGCTAACTAACGTCACTCATTGGCGTCGTTCGATGCATCTCAGAGATTGATCAAACCCTAAATAATTACAGTTTATTGTTCAAAGTATCCAATCAATTCAACTCATCAGTTAG
Source organism: Fasciolopsis buskii (assembly GCA_008360955.1). Classification (NCBI taxonomy): domain Eukaryota; kingdom Metazoa; phylum Platyhelminthes; class Trematoda; order Plagiorchiida; family Fasciolidae; genus Fasciolopsis; species Fasciolopsis buskii. The sequence continues at coordinate 13,067 of LUCM01000321.1, forward strand.
CAATTCGCTTAACAGATTGATCAGAATAATCAATTACCCGGTGACTGGGATGTATCGTTTAAAGATATTTCGACAACATAACGACATCAGAACGTTTTAGACATAGAACGAAAACTGATCAAACCCGAATAAGAACGAACGGTTCAAGATACGCACATTCTCTATGTTCTCTGGGTACGACCATCAGTCTCCAAATTCAAACTCCTAACATTTAGCCTGACACCCAAACGGCTTTGTCAAACAAAAAATTTCCGGTTTGTTTGTCAAGCAATTATTTATTTCATGAAATTAATCACCAGAGAACAACAGCGAAATATAAAAAAAAACGAACAAATTTTCAGAAGCCAGATTGTCAAAATAGTGCAAAATCAGCATGATTCAAATCAAATACAATCGATTAGTAGAAATGAGATGCCCATTAATTGCATGATAGTACATTTGAAATTTGACTCCCCCGGGGGTTAAATTATCGCTCAGATTATTTCTCAAAAGCTTGTAAATTTCGATAAACTTTTTTAATCTCCAATTAAATATTTTCGTAAGCTAATGTTTGTTAACCTGACAAAAATATCGGCATTGGTAATGGTTGGATATTTGGGGTTAAAAAACTCTTGGAAACCAAAAAAAAAACGATTTCCATTGTTTGTTCAAATGATTTTCAGTTAGTATCGATTTTGAATAGAGAAAGAAGACTTGTATCGAGTGATTTTATATTGTCTGTCCTACTTATAGGTTCGGGTTATAGACAAACTAATGTGTCTATGGTCACCGGTGGAGTGGAATTGTCTTTTAAGCCATATCAATACCTTGATAGGTGGCCTTATCCGACCAAGTCGCACTTGTGGTTTCATTAAAACTAGAACTAGTTGTAGTCCACAATTACTACTAAATGATTATTGACAACTTAGTTCCGGGACAGAGATTCCATGCGACTGCCTACGCAATCGGGTGTTGAACACTAGATGGAACACTAGCACTAGATCAAATCAGTCATTTAAACCGAGATGAGATACCAACTGAGGAAAACATCAAGAAAAATGAATAATCACATCATATGTTTGCAAGTTTATGGTTTCTGGTGAATACTTTGCAAACAAAAAAGGCCTCCGTCAACTGGCTGTGATCAACCGATTCCAGATCGAGTAATTCTAGTCAAGACAACTTTTGGCGTACTTTTACTCTAAACGATCTACGATGACAAATGTGTTCCCATGTGCCGGTGATTGATTGCAATCACGCACACGGGAACAACCCGCACGCAAAGACCAAGCTATGATCTTCAGATGCTGATAGCTGATTGGGTTTTGATCATTAAGTGCGACTAATAATATTTCACGATGTCGAACCGATGTTGGTGCAATGACCACGATAAGGGGGACAGATTTCGTCTTTGAGTTTGCGTCAATTTCATCAAAATTTGCTATGCTTGGAAACGGGCCTTGAGGTAGTACGTTTGCAGGATGTACGAAGGATTTGACATTTTGACAAGCAACACTGATCCTAATGAATGTGACACGACGAGACTGGTAACGTTTCACAAATTTCGTTCGCTATTTATCTTAACAACCACATGGTGTTGTGTGTAACCTAATATTTCAGAATCGCATCACCACTGAGAAAATTTGCTTGCAACTATTTCAATGGAAAAATCGTGCCTCTGATAGAGGGAGATACTAAACAAATTTATCAAATATTGTTGAATTCACGCATATGTCTAAATGAATGCTCAATAAATTCTAAATATGGCCAAATTCCAAACACTGCATTTCCATCTAGTCACAGTGTTGTCAGATGACATCGAATCTAGAATTGTAAACATAAATGGTCGATATCGTGTACCGGGCAAGGAATTCGTAACTTTAAGTTTATCGAAAAGGTGCTCTACTGTGACCATTGCTGAGAACATTCGCTAATCGGTCCACAGATAGCCGACCACTACCACATCTTTATATCAAGCATTAAACTCGGCTAATCTTAGGTTCAACTCCCGTTTACCCTAACCGAACTTGTAGGATTTCCACTCGTCATTCACATAAGTTGCACTCAAAAACTACCTTGTCTTTGTCTTATCGATCGATGGCTAGTTGTGTGTGAGCAGATACAGAGGGCATCAATTAAACAAATATTCTTTACTATCTCGTACTAATTTTTTGTTTTATTGTCCAACTTCATCTGGTTTGCCGATTCAAATCGATTGGTATTTTCTTGAAAAGGATAGAGACCGATATATTGTTCCCAGCCGAGAGGAAATGGCTCGGTCATGAAAGGTTTGCATCCGCAAAAAATCACATAAAAATGTCGTGACCTTGGCCTCCTGACCATCATTGCAGTTTTCACCAAAATCCGCTGATCGGAACAACTATATTGCAAGGTATAACAGAATATACTGGAGAAGACCATGATAAGAACAAGATAAATACAAATGAGACAGTGTAAGTGAAACACTTTTCGTTCACAATCACGACTGTGATTCGTGCACGACCGGTGCAGTGTTTGAGGACCACACGAAACCGATTTTATCAATTGCTTCTAGTCGTATCTTGCTTGGGTCGTGGGTTAGCGAGTAGTACATTCGGGGAACGGAATCACTGAGTTTGGACATGTGGTATCAATATCTTGTATCTTTTACTTTCTTCATTAATGAAGTGAAAATGCACATCATTTTTCTCGAACGAGGACGCCAACAACAGAGGGCTGCCAAGTGGGGAAATTGGCCGGAGGTGGGCCGATTCGAACCCGCGACCTTCACGTCCACATACCACGACCTTATCTACTTGGACACTGCAGGTCAAGGATGTGTGATTTCCATCGATCATGATTCCCGGACCAGTGTTCAAATATCTACAGCAAGTCTGGAATTAGTAGACATAGAATTCGAAGGATCCAAGCCAAATGCTGCCACTTCAGGCTTATCGATCCACTCCGACACGAACCTAATGATGAGATGAATGAAATCAACCACACCCACGCACAGACGATAAGGACAACTCAATGGATGATGACCATCTAGTCATTTGAAGCACACAAAATCACCAAGATGACTAATATTTATCAGGATTGGGCCATTCATTTTTTCATTTCAACATTTTCATTGAGGTGTTTGAGGAGATAGCCCTGTTTCCATGTGAGTTTAATGGCACTGATTTGTTTTTTTGTTCGAACAGGAACGTGTCTGACTTAGAAAGTGCTGATGGATGAGCGAAGATCCAAGTAAGCTGGAAGCAAGTTTGTTCTCGATCTTCTCAACGACTTTGTGCACGTATGCATAGGATGCGTTTTGTACGTTCGAAGTGTAAAGTTTTCTCACGCTATGGTCCAAAGTTAGTGGTTCTGCGAACTGGATTGAATTGGACGTGTATCGTCTAGAAACCGTCCAGTAAGCAGGACTTGATGGAATGCTCGAAACCAATCGAAATTCGTGTCAATCAGAATTTTCGATAAGACTCTGAGGCTTTTGTTCCGTACTATTGGGACAGATTTTCTAAGAAAATGCGATTGGTCCTATTCAGGTGGGGGGAAAATACCCGCTAAAGCCTTCCTTCTAGGTAAGACTACAAAGTCCCCGAGTTGGAGTTTCTTAAAACAATCAGCTCGATTTGAGCACATCCTCTAGTTTGTTTTCAGAAGAAAAAAAGAGAAATCATTCGGTTTCTAGCCTAGTTTTCCAAAGTCGAACTGAACTGCTTGTGCTGTGAAAGACGTGAAAGGATAAGGTCACAATTTGTTTTATCGCTCGGTAGCCCAGCTTCAACGGACGCGCGTCGGTTCGACAATATAGATTGCGGTTCAAACAAACATCAAATGTCCGGCATTCAAATCAGGTGAAGCGTCCAATTACGGGGTGACGAACAAAATACCAAACAAATTTCCCACCTAGGTTGGATGCTAATGATTTATTGTTAGCATCTAACGAAAAAAGATGATTCACAACCGCGCACGCGAGTTTTTCTACTCGATTTCGTGACCGCCGGTTTGTGTTTGCGTGCAACATGAATGGAGTTTCTTTTTCGTGCTGTATCGTCTGCCGGGGAGTTTCAAGCAAGCAAAACTTTCCGCATCGATTGCCGGTCACCATAAATTATCGTCTTGAGCAAACGGGTAGAATGACATTTAGCCTCGTTTTCGCGGATGCGATATTGCTTTCGCCGGCTAGGTTCAACTTTCGTCTCGGACTCAAGTCGATTAAACGGAAAATGTCATTGCAGTCGCATTTTCCGTTATTCTCGAGTGTTACCTGGCATGACAAATCGGGGAACGTTTATTTCCTCACCGCTGTTAAAAACAGAGCCATCGGTTGAACTGAACGGACAGACAAAACGGAACTACTAGCCTTGGGTGTGCGGCTAATTTTCAGTAATCCTGTGGGAGGAAAAACCACCCCATATGATGGTTCAAGAAATTTCATTTTTTTGGTTTCGCACAAACTATGAACTACACTGAACACCGTGCGAATGACCGAGAGTCTTCCACACTAGCCGTAGTCATTTCGATTCGTTTTGATACAATTACCAAGGTATATTTTTTGGTCGCAGGACTGCAATAAGTCCAACCCACGGATCTTTTTTACTTCTTTTATGAATGAAATAACAACGTACGTCCTTTTCAGGATGTACGAATTTATCCGTTTGGCCACCGCAGGCGCTTGGAAGTCCATGCAATGTATCATTCTTTGAAATGTATTAGACTTTGTCATTAGTGAGTGTGTTCTAAATTGGAATCTGATCCAGAGTTAGAATAGAATATTCTGCGATATGCTAATGTGTACAGAACAGCAATACTACCTTTCGTATTATAAACAGCAGTCCCTGCTAACCCATTCATAATCAAAGGTGACATGTTAGTTGGGGATTTTTGTTCTGGTCATGTTGCACAATCTCCCAATGCGCATAAGTCTCTTATCTTCCCGACCTATTACAACTACTAATTGAATATACTTTTGAGTAGTATTGTTAGGATTCGTAAAAAGAATTGCGATTTGACCGTATAAACTAGTTTCTTCGTTAAATTTCTTTCCAAATCAGTACCTTTCAGTGTTTTGTTTTTGAATATCACTGCGACTATTTGAATTTATTTTATTTTCAACCCATCTGTCCGTTTGAATTTATTTTTTTGCAAATCCATTGATTTTCACCACCGACAATCTTGGCACAATTATGCAAGCGGAATGAGTGACAAAAATAATGCGAGATCAATTAACTGGACCAAATTGGAATTCTAAAATTCAATTAGATCGCCTGCAAAAATACAAGATTTGAAAACTCTGGTTGATAGGACAACTGCTGTGCTGTCAAAATGCTTTTACGGTTTGGATTCAAGAATACGGGAAATTTGTGGTCGAATACCGAACAAGGATTTTTGTCCGTTGCATCAAATTACCTGTTTGACTGGCTATAACAACACTAGGGGGTCATTTCAAGTTGAATTGATGACTTTCCTGAAACAGCTAAGCATATCTTGGTTGTCTAGATACAGTCATCCAGATGATGTGTCTGTACACCCTGTCGGAAAGCTTTATAGAACTTTCTATTGATTTCTATGGCATATTCAGTAAATTTTGTTGCATCTCTATTAGACAAAAAAGTGAGCAGTGTGTGCAAAGTACTATTATAGGACGAATTCACCCATATTTCAGTATCGCTTGGCTTGTTATCTGAATCACGAGTTCATTAGAGCTAACGGAGACTGATTCATGACTATTCACTGATTGTCCATGATCGGCATTGATGTGACATCCTTTCCAGTGTCTATCGTGGATGGTTTCTTATGTGATGTTACTTCTCTATTGTGCATTCAACGAATGTAAATTTAAGCTCCATTTTCATTTTAAAAATACTGAAGACTTTGCTTTCAGCCGCGAGAGTTTCAGATCTCAGGTCTCTCTCTGAATCCGGAGCGGATTAGACGACGTTGTAAATTGGGTCGCATTATGCTCCTCAGAGTTGAATACATCCAAATAACATATCGTGTTAAACCACAGACATCCCTTGTTTTTCGTCTTTGTCTACAGTCGAATCAATTGAAGGATTACTTTTTGGATAGCCTTCGATAAGTCATCTGCGCGAAAACATGTTTTGCTTATTCAGTAAACGGCAAGTTTCCTCTCCCAGACTACTCGGGCTCCCTGTGGCGCCTAGAAGCAAACCAAATTTTGCAAAAGATTTAACCGCAGCCAGTGGATCTCGATACTATCCAGCGATTTTCCCTTTTGCTTCGTGTAGTGCATAAAGCACTTGCCTAGATGCAGTGGCATTTGTAATGCCCCAGTTGTCGACATCATTTCAAGAAATAATTCACCACGTGACATCAACGCTGAACTAACCATTAAAAAAACCTCTATACCTGTTTCATCCTGGTTAGAAATCATCAGTGCATATACGCCATGCATCCTAACTGGGACACAAACCCGAGGCGAACTGTTTTGAGCCGAATGCCTTGGATACTGCGTTGCCGGTGAGGCTATCAACAGTTTGTTGAACGTCAAAATAAGATAATGTTGCATCTATCCGTCACTGATTTGCAAGACCACGGGCCGCTAGCTTTAAGCATTCGACCCATATTGATGGATGATTTTTCTGCAAATAGTATAAGTTAAGCGTTGCTATCACATGGTGAATTAATTCCCGTGGACTTTTGTATTTCTATTTACAGGCATGATTTAAATGACGAAATATTCAGCTACGTTTGTGCCATGATGCGTTCATTGGTTCAATCGTTTTCTTGACGCTAACAGCACGGTTATTCTCTTCAATAAAATAGCATCCGATGCATTTGGTTACCACAGGAACATATCATTTAGATGCGCCATTAATTCGCCCCCACCAAATTCAAGATATTCCGATCGATAGTTCTTATCGATCCCCATTTTATCTTCATGTGAAATTCGACCAGTCGAATATAGTTGGGCCCTAGTCCATCAATACAGCAGGTGTCTGAAATAACATGCACACGGACAAAAAAATCAAAACACCCAGGACAAAACGTATCCAGGATATTTCAGTCGCCAATATGCGAACTTTACGAGCATTTCGATGTTTATTTCTTGTGCTTCGTTATCTAAGTCGTTTTGCTTTTTTGCATGGTCAAAGATATTGATGAACAGAAAATCGTGTTAGCTTTGTATAATTTGCGTCACAAATATAACATTCCCGATTGAATAATTTGTTTATTTTGCTAAATTGTTCGGACCACATTATTCGATTGGTTGTTTTCATTAAATCGAAAACAAACGTGTTCATTTTTTCATCCTCCTTCGTTTGAATTCATTTGTTATTGGAAACGAAAGTTTAAATGATTCTTGACGAAGGTAACCTCTGCCAACAGAATGGTGCCGAGTGAGAAAGTTGACCATCTTCGGGAGAGTTCGAATACTTGACCTTCACATCCAAATGCCACCGTCTGGTCCGTTTTTTTTTTTGGAAATCTTTTATCTTTCACTTACTTTTACTTTATTAATGAAACAACGAAGTACATCAATTTTCAGAAATGAGGCCGGGGCCAGTAGAGGGCTGCCAAGCGAGGGTAAGTTGCTCGGCCGTGGGAGGATTCGAACCCACGACCTCCAGGTCCGGGTGCCGCGATCTTATCCGCTTGGCCAACGCCGAGGTCTGCCGGCTTCCGTTCAAAATAATTCCAAGTCAAACAAGTTCTGTGACGATATTTTCGATTTTGTCCAGCCAGTGACACGCATCTTGCGTTCATTAGAGCGGTATTGCTCGACTTGCTAAGTGTGACCGATGCGTAGTAGTTTTTTCTAAATTGTATTTCAAGCGGTGATTTGAAAATTCGGCTAATTTGATGACATGCCATCCTTGTTTTGCTTCACTCCCGGGGATTTAGGGACACTGATATGTTAAAAATCACGTGATCATCATCAGAGCTGATAATCTACTGAATTTTGAGATGCTTACAAATGATACTCATTAGATTTTATGTCAGTCATAGAATCTCTACTTTACTAAACTGGGATGCCTGTCATGAATGGTTTCCTTGATTGATCGGTGTTAAGTTGCGTGGATCCAAACCGAGAAGACCGAGGTAAATCATTTTGAATGGAGAAACTCGTTGCTAAATTTTTACTGTTTTCTGCTTAATCTTCAATAAATTTTTATCCCCAATTTGAACATGCAAGATATATGAAGAAAGTCGTTTTTCACTCAAACGATTTCAAGTATCACTCTTTCCAATCAATAATGATCCATTGCGGTGTATGGCTGGGGCAACTATTTCGTTTCGTCACTTTGTCTCATCATGGATACGAGAACGACGACTGTTCAACATCTGCCATGAATATACTGTATGAGATCGTCTACCTGCTTAGTCTGATCGATGCCTGTTATTATAGAATTATGAAATTCGTTTCAGGCAAAATGTGATACACTATTGATTGCATTAGTACGACCATTTGAAATGATCGGACAACCTTTGATTGATTGATGGTAATAATACGCTAAAATGAATTGTCACCACATACTGGAATTGATCCGAGGCCGGACCGGGGAGCATGAAACATCAATAAAACCACAACACTGACGAGTATGTTCGAAGTTACTTACTGGTTATCTGTTTAAACACTAATCAGATACAAACTGACTGGTGAAATAGTTTTTAACTAATAACAGTCAGTGAATAGTCTCCAGTAGCCCAATGGACACACAGTGGTTGCAAGTAAGGACAATTTTGTACTGCACAGAGACTAATCACACTGAAGTGAAAAGGACTCGAAAGCATTACTCAGATCGCACGATCGTAATTTAATGAGAACTCCAATACGGCCCAGTAGTTTTACTGAGAGCTTATGTGTACACCGATCTGTTTAGATTACATATATGATCAGCTAAGGATTTGATGTGAAAGTGTGAACAACGCAACTTCACTCAAAGCCTTCGATATTCCTGGTTGGGTTCACTCAGAAAATACTGCCAGTGGGAATTTCGTTGCATTTGATCAACATTTGACTGCAACTTCTCAGGCGAGTACCTAATGTGCACAGTTGATATGAGCGGCAACCTCCGTTAAGCCAGCAGTGTTCTGCCGGTGATGAGTTGTCGTTCAACCCATAGACGAAACTAATGTCAACAATTTCTCATTCTTAAAGCTCAAATATTTGCTCAATATCCCCGGATTGGGCATGAAATAGTAAAAATCCTATGCTCATTACGAAATTATAATCTTCGAATGAGGGACAAAAAATCGAACGATCTCTAACTCGCAGACCACTGTCGTTGAGCCAAAAACACCTTAGAAGCAAAGCTCGATATTAGAACTTCAGCCGACGACCTTCCAGGACCAGGACAACCTAAATAAAATGCACGGAATACTGAACAGAGATTGATTTTATTCTTGAAAAAACATCAGGCAGGCAATGAATTATCATTTTATCTTCAGTCTGGAATCTAGATAAGAAATAAGTGAAATTGCTAACACCACTGAGACCATTTGAAGGCTAGTCTCACGAATTCGAATCCCCTTCATTGGTTACTCGTCCCAGTTCATGCTCCTCCATTGGTTTCGGTCTTTAAATGTTCTAAACATTTGTTATCAGATATATGTGTTGCTTACAGGCTGATGGGGGCAGCTCACGATCAATTTTACCGTTTCTTTCTGCTAATCAGGTATGGGCACCTGGCATCCCGTGTTCGATTATCTGCATACTTGCACATTCCCTTTGCTAGATAACAATAGAGGCTCATCTGAGTAGCTGCAAACAAGCACGGACAGTGAATACAAGTGAAAATCCCAGAGTGATTCGTCTTGTGCTTCGCACCGATTTGGCAAGGTCGGCCAATCATCTTGTGACTCGCCGATGGATTCATCATCCATCGACACCCCTAATCATTCAAATGAAATTCTACTGTCCAGTATTTTAATCAAAAAAAGGTTGAAATTCAGTAACCAAATTAAAGTCAATGGAAAATTCGACTGCGGTCGTAACCACATCGGTTTGGTCCTTGTTCCGTCAGTCCGGTAAGAAGATCATCGTTTCGGTATCCACCCCATGCCAAGTAGAATAGCTTTGAGGTCTAAAAAAGCAACATTCATTTTCGGTATTGATTGAATCCCAGATTATTCGTGTTTGTAGGCATAATATTTTTGCGGTTTTATCATGTTGTTCTAATTCGTTTCTGATACTGATCTATATTGGGAATTCATTCGAGACCTGATGAAGTAGATTGGCGAGAATGTTCTACTGTTCTAGAGTTTTATATCGACTGCGCAAGTCTTATCAAGCTGTTCAACATTTGGATATCATTGAAATTTGATATTTCCAATTCTCTGGAAATCTTCTCGCACGATCAAACCAAAGGGAATGAACATAGACTATCTTAGATTGTTTGGAACAATTGCTGTTTAGATTTGATATGAAACTGTAACGTTTTCGGTAGAAAATGTTAATATATATCTTGGAAAAAAGATTTGGAAACGATATTTTCTTTCCTGATCAAGCAAAAATAATGTGTCAGCGTTTCTGGTTATTTGATTCATCTGAGGAGAGAAAAACCGAACGCGATAAGTTGAAAATTAACAAACCAGTTTTTTTTTCTAGAATTTGGTAACATTTACCGAGATGAATGACAGGTATGTAAGCCCTGGGGGTTTTACCGGCTGCGTATAGGTAGTTGTCATGGCAAAAGCAGTGTCGTTCACCCCTAGGCTGATAAATACGAGCCAAACTCTAGTCTCTTCGTAAGCATGGGTCAGCAACCAAATAGGGCCTAGCGGTGTTTTGATTGGGTCAACTTAGGCACAGGTTTCGAACAATTAGATTTTGGCCAAAACTATGAACGAAATGTAGAACGAATTCTTCCAGTTTGTAGGAAATCGTCACGTGTACACATCCATCTCACCTGAACATGAATTCCGACCGGCACGACTGATTCCCAATCAAATATCGACGCGTTAATCGACCACACTTGCCTCATCAATGTTTACTGAATATTCTCCAATGTCTTATAGGTAGTACACATCCACATACAGGACTCACTGGTAAGCTCTTAAAATCACAAAGTTCGAGGTTGCGTTACTCATGAACACCACTGCAGAACGTGGTACACAACTAGGAATTTTATTTGCATACAGCGCGGTTAATTGAAGCCTGCGAAATTCATGGACTAATAAATAACAAGAGCACATCACGTAACGCAAACATTTACCTAATTAATGAGTCTCGCGGTGGTTAGCTTGCATGTTACCATGTTCCACCTGTGGTCATTTGTCCTGAATCTCCTTCCAAGTTTTGCGTCCAGTGTTTGCGCATTCTGGATGAATTTGGAAAAACAATGGATTGTTGGTTTTTCCACTGTTTTCTAACTGTGATTGGGAAGTTGATGCTGAATGAAAAATACTACTAATTACAGCTGTTTTCCTTGATGAAATCAACATTATGTCTTCGGATTTGAACAGTTGCAAGTCTGCCTCCGAAGTCATCCGCGACTTGCACTGCTTTGGACCTGGATATAAGCGGCCAGTTTTCTACGCTACTCGATAAGACCAAATCTGGAAACGAACCGATTGGAGCAAGTTGCTTTCAAGCAATTCATCTACCAGCGTCAATGACCAACTCGTCATAAAGAATTTGGCGGAACACTGAACCGCTGTTTTTTTATCTCCGTTGGGAACCTTTATTTGGGCAAATTAAGTATGTTAGAATTGAAGGGGGAGTGTGAGTTGAAAGTCCTAGCAGTCGGACTAACATGTTGTAAAATCTCAACACCAAAGTGGCGCAACATTCCATTTACCCGTTAGCATACATCGGCAACTGGACCGAAGTGAATAGTTGTGACGGCTTCTAAACTATCCGCTCTTCGGGGATTCTACCGAACAAATTTTTCAACGAATACCTTACGTTTCTGCTCATCATACGCTCTCCGGACCGGTCAATCACGGCACCAATGTTTCGATAGAAATCCATTCAAAATTGGTGACAGATTTCCACTCAAGCAGCTTGCTGTTGTTTAAGTGAATCAAATCGCGTCTGGTAAGTAGTTGTGTTGAGCACATTTTGGTTTTACGAAAGTGAATGAAATTTTCAGATTACTTTTTTCCCAATTCATCCTCGAGAATAACAGATAAAGAAAAAAATTGGGCGGAAGAAAATCATGACCGGCAGATTGTACAAGTCATCGCGTATATCAAGGTTTTGTGCGTGTGTGTGTATGCAGATGGAACCGAAATCTGTTTCTTCCTCAGACTGGGGCCCGTGGCCAACAAAGGGCTGTCAAATTGGAAAGTTAACCAGTGGTGACAGAATTCGAGACGGCGAATTTCAAATTGACACGGTACGACGTTGATCACCTGACCACTGCCGGTCTGCATCTTTTTCTTGGAAATATAGATCACGTGTATAATTGGGAGACGCATTCATAATGATTAGTATGCAGCAAAATTGCTTTTCTTCGATTGGCCAAAAAAAAAATTTAATGGTAATCAGTATTACAAATTAGACAGGAGGAATGAAATCAATAATCAAGGAAGCAAATTACTGGGAAGAAAAGAAATATTCTAGATAATAAGTTATGCGACTAAATTGTCAAAGAATGTATGAATTGCTATTATTTGTACGATAGTATCTCAACTAAATGTTTGTTCAGTAGAGATTTGGACAAAAGAATGATTTTGCGAGGGAACAGAACCAGGCTTAGTGTAGGTTTGCTTCACCGGCTAATTGGAGTACGGAGAAAACTGACCGAGACAAATTCAGGGGGGTAGTTTGTATTGGGATAGCCAGGGGCGGGGGCTACGAATACCGTTTTTTAGGTTTTTATTGTCAACTTATGTGTAAGTTATTCATACCCCAAAAGCTATATAATCGCCATGCTCGAAGTGTAAAGTAAACGGAGAATTGTGGAAATTTTGGACGATCCAGAAATCCAGAAATTTGGAACAAAAGAATTGTTGTGCCGTTGAAATGATTTGAATTTCTTTTGTTTGATGAACTGTTTGTTGCTTTCATTTTGTCTCTTTTGTCGATCACCTGACAAGTAGGTTGTTTTCATCAAGGAGATCACCATCGACTAAAGACTACGGGGTCTTTGTATCATGCTGTATTCTATTGTGTTGCATTGTATTGGGTTGTATTGGGTTCCATAGTGTTCTGTGGTACGTAAAGGCACACTTCTAAAAAATCAGAACAAACACTTATTTTGACTGAAAGGCTGTGAGAAATCGACGATATCAGCAAGGAACCAAATAGGAAGAAACAGATAACAGAACCCGTCCATACATGAAGATCCGAACGGGTTTTTTTATCATGGCTTCATCCTTTCTATCTTGAATATGCACGAAAATATAAAGCTAGGGGAATTGCGTTGAACAATAATTTGACCGAGAGATCGATTTGAAAAAAAACTCTCATTGGTAAGTTAATGAATGTAAATATCGGAGAAATGAAATCAGTTTGTTCGAGACGAGCTGATCCGGTGCAACTTCGAGCATGAACGTGTCATCACTGTCTCTAATATACAAATTGCACAATTTATTCATAAACGAGTTAACTGGAGTAGAACGCAGACGGTTTCTAACAAACAAAACTCGATACAGCCTAAAATATTGCTCTCACATAGGCGTCGAAACACAAGGCAATTCAATAAGTTGTGAATCGGATTCGGTCGAGACGGTTTTCTTACTTGGTATCAAAATGTGCACTATCCCACGAAAGGGACAAAATAATCGACAATATTTGTTAATACGACAAGAATATGGGTGGACTAGTGTAAATTGATACTTACCGTGACAAACCATATACCTGACGGGCTCGATTCTACACACGGGAGGTAACGTTGATTAGGATCGGTTGCTCGTTGGCGTGAACGAGGTCAGAACGGTCGGAAGTGTACTGGAATTTGCAAATCGGACTGTCGGGTTAAATTTCTTCTATTTGAAAATCTTAACGGAGGAAAGTTGGACCGGGCGGAAATTGAAGGGGAAAATTACGATAATGTCAACATAACAAATTCAGTGTGCAGGTTGTGCAAGGGACAAATACGGGGGTAAATGGTGAAAAGATTCAAGGAGCGCATAATACTTTCAACAACTGTCTGTCTGGTAACCAGTTTCGCCTATTTGACCTGTATTTGAAGAGCATAGGAAGACGTCAGTCGAGAGAATTTAAGTTGACATAGCAAGAGGACGAGACAGGGTATACTAAGCCGTTTCTGGGAATGAAGTCAGAGGAATATATCAATAAAATTAGAGACCTAAAAGTCTGATTTGAAAACAAAGAGGTGCAGCATATCCGACCCTCGCCTTTCTCGCATTAGATACCAGTCCATATCTGACCACCTATCTTCCCAAATTCCTTGTGAAATGAATTTGGAGGGACCGCGCTCTTCTGCTAGGGTACTTGCTGCACGACTGAGGTCTACTCCCAGTTCTTCCAACATGGAGGTCCCCAGTCATGCATTGTTACCGTCTGTTGGCCAGTCACATGCTACAAAATGAGTGAAATGTACCAGAACAACTCGGTCTCAAACTAGACTTTTTTCACCTAACAGTTTTCTTCTTTCAATAGTATTTTTTTCAAAATTCTTGATTTTTCAAAGATTCAAAAGATACTTTACACGTTTAAAAACCAGAATTCTCGAGCTGCTCAACTATACCTGGATTTCAACTGTTGAACATGTACGAAATCTGAAATGCGTCAGCTAGGATAAGCGTGAAGGAACTCAAACGACTGAGGGGAGTCAGATTGGTGAGTGTAAGCGCGCGAAGGAATTCACGTCAGTGGAACAAAATCAAAATGAAGAACTTTTCAATGTCTTGCTTCCGCACAATGGGTGCAAACGTTGCACGTTTCCAATACGCTTGGTCAGCACCAGTGACGATGATTGCATTGGGAGCAAAAGTCACGATTTTTCCTAACAGAAATTGCTCCCCTAGGGACAGGAAAGGAGGGATATGTTATCCTGACTAGCAGCGCGGGAAGTCCCCACGGGTTGAAGCTTGAGGTTTATTTCTCTTGTCAAGTGGGTCCAGACATAACGTGGTCGGCTTAAGTAAATGCATGTTGAACGGCGAATGCAAGAATCATTTAGACAGGTGTGTATCCGTTCCGGGTTTTGATTCAATGTAAAAACGTTTAATAAAGGTGGTACCCGAAAAACGGATTGTCAAAAGGCGACTATAGCAATGTCGACTCTCGTCACATTGTGAATTTAAATACAAGCTTACCACCTCTCCTGAATTCGTTGAATGGACGTTCAGCTTAGGTGCACCTGTTCATAGCTACAGTTTCTACGGAACAGTGGAGATCACAAATTCCACTTCGTTTACTTGTGAACACTTTTGGCAGACAGGAGTAGTGCGGCAAGGAAACCGAGAGAATGCAACGTTCAGAGATCTTTTAAGCAGCTAAGACTTGGACCAAGACAGGTTTCTTGTTCTAGCCACAAACCACTCTGCACTGGAACAGAAAATTGCGTGAAAACAGTCAAAAAGGAGGTTTGACTCGTCACTAAAATGAAGTCAATAGAGATTTGACAAGGTCACAGATTATCTCGAAGTAGTTCTGAGGAATGCACACATTATTACCGAAGGGGCTGGTAAAGAAACCAGAAATTTAGGATTAGTTTTAAACCGTCACGCAGTATTTATTACAAAAATGTACAATGCAAACAGTGTTAGACAATCCAGACTGTGTGAAATTGGTATTCAGGTTACAACAAACTCATCTGGCCTCCTGAATATAAAAGCTGGAAAGGTTTAGGGCAGACGAGTTCGTCTTCAACAGTGTCAGCAAGACAGGACTCATGACTGTCGATCACAAGTGTGTTTACGTGAATTCGAGAGACGACGTCGACAGCTGATGCGAACCAAAATGGGGACACATATTCTGTCGATCGATTTTTGACTAGAGATAATGTAACAAACGGTAAGCAGCCCCTTTCTAAAACGAGCTCGATTTCGGGTGGAGTAAACGGGGAGTGGAATCAATCAGAACAAAGGGGTCCTATTTGAATAACCTGCCTTGCACGACAGTCAGAAACGGCATCTTTTCGTCTTTTACCATTTTAATTCTTTTCCTTATGAAACGAAAGTGTAAATCACTTTTCAAGATGGGAGCCGCACCCAACCTAGTACTGCCGAGTGGGCAAGTTGACTGGCATTTGAAAGCATTCGAACTCGTGACGTTCACGTTCGAACGTCACGACCTTGCTATCCATTTGACCGCCCTCGATCAAAACACAAGTGTGAAGGAAATAAAACAGAACCATATTCAAACGGGGAGCGCAATCAGTTGATCTACACCAAGAAGATTCACAGTTGTCCTTCTTGCGGGGAACGAAGGTCATGTGTTCATGTGAATGAGGTTTGAACATGAACATTGTTTAAATTCAGCTATTCCCAGCACCCGATCATTTCCGAAACTTGGAGTCTTCTACTCTAGATCACATCGCCTATCATCACTAAACCTCGATTAACCTCTCCGCACCTCAAGCGGTGTTACATTTGCTGCCAGGAAAAAAGATGTTATCCAATAAAAACTACCACTGGTGGCCGAACGGATAAGGTCATGACACTCGGAAGTGAAAGTCGCGGGTTCGAATCCTCCAACCGCCAGTCAATTTCCCCACTTGGCAGCCCTCTACTGGCCGCGGCCCCCTTCCTACAAAGGGGTGTGCATTGTTATTTCATTAATAAAGGAAGTTAAAGGTAAAAGATAAATAATGAAAGACAATTGTATCAATCAGAAGGTGATTAGATTCTTGCCACAGGGCTGAAAGGAAAACCGGATTATTTAATCCTTACGCGGATATGCTGATGTATTGATTGTCCAATAAATATTTCCCATATTTGAGGATGACAAATGTTTACTAGCATTATCTGTTTCTTTTTCACATAAATGCTACTCGTTCGAGTTTCTTAAGGCAGAGGTAACGGTTGGTCCTAGCAACAGTAGGACTTTGGATTTGGTCTGCTCCACGTTCTCGACCGTTCACCTGTCACTGTTTGGGATTCTATTCCGGCTGCGCTAATCTGTTTCCGATTTGTTTACCTAGACAAGCCACCCGAATTTGTTTACTCTAATCCCAGAAATTTGTCCGTTTGAGTAGTGAGTACGAGAATTTTAAGAATCTTTCTGCCCACAGCTACACTGATGACCTTGATTTTAGTTCGGCTAACCTTGGACAAATGAAGAAGAATTCCATGGCTCCGCGAAGCGTGGCTTATGATAGAATATGTTTATTTGAGCTGTTTTGAAATCGCCACATTTGAATGCATTTTGTGTTTTACATTTAACGCGTGAACATGTTTTTTTCTCCACCTAAAAGACCGCTCTTAGGAGGACAACTTTCACGAACATCATCTCAGATGATCCGATCAAATTTGCACTGGGAGTTTACTAGACGTGAGTTTCCCTCTCATTAGAGCTTATCAGTGGTATACATCCGTCATGCGATCGACGTTTTGGACACGGATTTTCCAATCGGCATTCGTGCTTTTTCTTCCGCTGCGCGACTAGCCCCGGCCTCGGCTGAAAGCAGCTGTCAAATTCGGTTTGTTTGTTTGTTATCTTCGATCACAGCAAGCAATGGCTGACATCTTCAAAGGAAGACATGGAAATTGTCCCGTTAGTTCCAACCACTTACTTATCGCCACATCAGATCTCGGCAAGATTGAACAACTATCTTCATTGATTTCTTTGTTGACTTCAAGGAAGAATTTTCGTTTCTCAAAAAATTAGCTGTTTACAATTTTTTCACCGTAGTCTTCTCGTAATTTACTGTTCACTTTCCTATCACATTCGAATTGAACAGTTAACCAAATGGCAGTAGTTAAGTGCAAAGCTAGTTCATTACATAATCGATATGAATAAAAATTTGGAACCAAACAAAAACACATTGTCAACATAGGCACAAACACACACACACACACACACACGGTCCTAGCATGTCCATTTCGTTACCGGCTATCTGTATTGATAGACTGGTGCACTGTGAGCGGCCCACTACTTGTTTCCAGGTCAACATAAACTAGCGTAATAGGCACACGTAAGCCCCAACCTAGTGTATTTCACAAATTTCGACACGAGTTTAAACGTTTTTGATTTTTTTCACCTCTTACATCCTTTATTAGTAAAATGAACACGTACACCCCTTTTCAGGAAGGGCGCCGCGGCCAGCAGAGGGCTGCCAATTGGGAAAGTTGACCGGCGGTTGGGGGATTCGAACCGGCGACCTTCACATCCGAACACCACGACCTTATCCTTCTGACCATCACAATTACAAGGCTAAAAGATATTGGTTTGATAAAGTAGTAAAATGATGTCCAGGGCTCTTGATTAGTGGGAAATAGTTTTGCACTTGTAAAGCGATCATCTAATTCGTCAGCCAAAAAAAAACAAGTCGTGTTAGATTCCCGATAGATTTGTCCAAAATCGAGAACACGGGAAAGTAAATATCGATGGTGGACCGACTTGGTTTGTAAAATTGCAAGACCGATCAACCTCGGATTGACTGGAAAGTTTATCACACTCAGCCATTCACGATAATCATAAAGTCTGAAATGTTCGCGGAGTAGAACAAACGGTTTTGGATGCTTTTTTAAGTGTGACTTAAAATACCAAAACACGAAATCTGTGACGCGTTCATTTTACCAAACAAAAACCATGACCAAAATTTCTCGGTTCTGTCTGGATTTATGCACAACTGAAGTGTGGCTAGTTTACGTGCAAGTCTCGCGATGAAATCCGGTGTCCCTTTAAACTGGCCTGCATAGACAAACGACCAATGAGAACCGTGAAGACAATCCGTCGTGAAATCCAAACATTCCGCGAAAGCGATTGGACGCAACATAATCCATCAATCACGATATTCTAAACCTTCTATATCTACTCATGAGCTGTGAGTATGACTCCCTGACTCTCTATGGCCCCTGGAATCACGTGAGCGTATAACGCAACATGCTTTAACTTTTGTCCTCTTCTAATGTTCGTTTGTTTTGAAATCGTCCACAGAGGCTAACCCATTGACGAAAATCACACGGACTGATAATTCGCTGGCACACTGGTCGCACAACACTGAATTTCAAGCTGTTTAGTGTGTATTCGAGGAATAGCAAAAAGGTGATCGGTTCTGTAAAGGCATCGAACGTGGACCATTGGCTCCAAAATACGCAAGGCGATGGTCTCTTTGGCTCCGCCAAACAAGTCCGGATTAATTGAACATTGGAACACTATGATCAATGGGAACAGATTTATTTATTTCTAAGTTTCTCCCGGACTCCGAGTAATATATATCAAATACTGGTTTGTAAGCTTTGAAATTATGCATACCTTTTAAATTGGGGACTTACTGGATCCTCGATTTTTTTCAGGCAGTTAAAAGCAGGAAAAAACAAATAAGGCGATTTTCACAGTGACCTCGTGACTCGAAGTTGATCCCGTCTTTGAATAAAGAACACGCATATTCGTGGACATAATATGCATTTCTGCGAAACCGAGTATTAGTCAGACAAGGATTGTCAAAGCTCTAATCCATTTTAGAATTATTACAAAAGCAAAATGTAAAAACGATTAACCCCCGTTGACGGACAAGTTGCGGATCAGTTGGGTAGAATGAGAACGTTTCAGGCATCAATACTTATGTAAAATGACAGAGTTTGCTCAACGGAACCAGTCATGTGTATAAGGATCGAAGTCCCTGTTGTTAATAGTGAAATTGTTTAGTGATTAGAAATGTAAAATCGCCACGCATTAACAACGAAAGCTTACATGCGGTACTTGAACCTGGCAGTCAGCAGACTTGGAGCCTGTGAGCAGTCCGTTGAGGTTCTGCCTCCCTATCCCGTGGGTTCCAATCACATCCCCGTCGCCAGATTTGCTGTACTTCCCAGTTCGGCTAATCAACACTCAACATTGAAACACGAGACGTCAACACTTGACTTCCCACAACAGCACAATAACAGACACGATCGGGAACTGTAGAGCGGAGGCACAAATTGGACTAGGCGTCAGCGCGCCTCAAGTAATGAGAAATGCACAATATCACAAAGTCTGCAGCCTGGCAAGGCACCAACACACGAGAAGGCTGGAGACAGAGTGATACGGGCCTGGGCATTCAGGACCCGTGATCGCACAACGGATTGGCACGGACCAAATGCCCCTGTGAGTGGCCAGTCACACAGAAATAGAGGGGTGAATTCGAACGGTTAGCCCAACTCGCTATGGAGAGAGAGAAGATTCATACTGAGCACAGCCGAGCGTTTGTTGGTGACCCATCAATACAAGTCAGAAGCCAATTGAATTCCATCGTTCAGAATGTTTTTGTGGATTGGCCTTGGTCGATAGGGCAAACAGTCCGTCAAAGAGCGAATTTTGGGGAATCTTTTTGCGGCCATATAAAAATTTTTAACCGCGCAACACCTAAACTGGGCGTCAACTTCAGTATGTCTCAGAAAGTACAGATTTTTGTGAAAAGATAGTACGAGAATTGAAATCTACCATACCAAAATGGCTAGAACGGTTACCGCCTATAACAGAGCCGGGACATGCATGCGCCATCGTTATGGTAGTCGAGACCTATGCCCAATTTAACTAGGGCTGCATCCTAGGGCACAAACTCATTCGCCACAACAGATTGGACAATTTACTGTCGGACCAAAGCTCAATGCCCCGTTCACCCATAGGGACAAATCACTTTCAGTTATCATCAAATATGCGCAATTGAACGGGAACGAAATGAAGGTCAAACGTGAAAAACACCTCTTTGTATGATGAACATCTATGAAAGATCTTGGCAAACGATAACTGGACCTTGGTTTGTCTCGTACAACCGTTGAAAAAAGAGCAGTGAAATTTTTTCGGAGTACCGTTCATGAACAGGCAATAAGGCAGGGCAGCAAAAACAAAACGTTGACAGTTGCAAAGAAACAAGATGAACAACAAAAAACAAAGTAAAAGCGCAGCGAACAGACGGAGCAAAATGGTTTTACGCAAAAAAAGTATTTGGAAATCTGTCTCGGAATCTCTGGGTTTTTCCACCGGATAACGCTCTGCTTTCGCGGCATATGTTTCCGTGACAAAAAAACCCGTAACAAATCTGAAATAAAGCGCAAGACAACTAACTCCAAATGCGTTTCCGGGGTTGGCCAGTCGTTTTTAATTTTCTTAACGACGATACAACATTGCCAAAAACGATGGTTTTAGTCCATTTCAGTCTGACAAGCGTCAATCTGACCGGCACGGAAGGCATTCGGACTGGCAACATCCAGGTTGAGATGCCACAAGTTTGTCGGGAATCACCGGAAGTGAGTGAAAAATGGCATTTAATGGTTGAATCCTCCTTGAGTCCTCTTTCAGTAAACCCTAAAAGATCGTACAACAGAAGAGGCAAAACAAACTGGTGAAAACAGCTTAGAATATGAGAAAATAGTCGAAAGCTTTTGGAACGCAAGAGTGATTTGCCAATTTAGGCTTTTGAAATCAAGATCAAGAAAGATGGCCTAGACATGAGATGCGCAATTATGGAGTGGTCCCAAATACCACACTTAGTGAGCAATCACGTGTTTCTCATTTTGTGGAGCAAAACTTTTCGATCTGAAAGATGTTACACAGTTCCGGGGATAGAAAGCGGCCACCTAAAAGCTATGAAACATGGATCGACAAGAAGACAATTTCCTTTACAATTTCCTTTACACTGTGACTGAATGGAAATAAAGTAGTATAGGTGTGACTGCGAAGAAGAAGATGCACACGTGCTCCGACCACGTGACATTTTTTTTGTAGATTTCTCCTCGACTTACCAAGGAAGTGGGTGCGAACAACTCGATAAATAAGTGCAGGTCTATACTACATTGGTTTGGTTGCGTCTGAGAGGAACTTGAGCAGTCACATGACATCTAAGTGCTACAATGGATAAGATATACAGGAATAGTCGCCTACTCGACTATATGTTTAGTTGACAAAGGGGAAGTGAAACCAGTGTGAAATGAACTGCCATGTTCATCAAGTCGTTTGATTGAGCTCCACGGAACACGTGTATTTGCACTGGTAGTCCAATGATTAACATCGTAGTATTCAGGCCGAAAAGTGCCAACTCGATTTCTACCGAAGCCCGTTCACTCCCAAAATCGGCAACTTTTTAAGGACTTGTGCCCCATGTCTGAAATGTTTCAGTTGTTGTAGCATAATCAAAAAATAATATAAAAACTGTTGTCACTCTAATCATTATTATAACGATAATGAAATTGTGCTTTCCAGCCGATTTTATACAGAGTCATTCTAATTTGTCACTGTAAACATATCGTAATCTTGTGTAGATCACGTGACCAGTGGATGACTTCATAACCTACAATTCGGCCAAAATATTTTATTTGTAAAACTTTACAGTCATCCAGGTGAGACTAATTTCAAAGATACACATATTTGCCGCACGCTTTCGAGTAGATCAGAATCAATCGGAATGATAGGTTCCACACTAACTAATCGCGTGACAAGCAACCATGTTTCTTTTGTTGTTCTTGTCTGCCGGATCCGTTCATTGATTGTTTGGTCCGACAATAATTGACATCGATTGTATTGAACTAACTATTTAGAATATGGATTTCCAACTCTCCGTTGTGGTGGATATTCACTTGATTGCAAGTAAAATTCTCTGATTTTCGAGGCAGTCGGATCACCACACGCGAGCAGACAAAAACACCCAAAGCGCGCGCGCGCGCACACACACACACACACTCACGCACACATGCAAAGTAAACAAGGCATCAAACAATCGAATCCGTGTACAGATTCATTTCCCAACGAATGAATGTCGACAACGCTCGTGAGCTTCACTCCTCGTGAAGTTTAGATTTGATCAACAAATATTATACATCATAGATGTCACATATCGTACACGAGGGATGTCTTATTACCAAATGCTTAAGATCTATCAAGACACTTGTGTAAACTTGGACATGCGGTGCTGGAACCCATCCGTGATAGTACAAAAGACTGACTTTTTGTTTCATGCCACATAAAAACGCAAGTTTTTTTCGTCTTGATTTGTTACATTGTCAAACATTTCATTCAATGCTGGATACTCTGAACTATGGGAAAATCAAAGTCCATGATATTCAACATACATGGGGCCCGCTTGGTATTGTAACCCGGTCGGACAGACTAATACATTATGGATTGGATATAATAAATTTGAATGATTGCCCTAGCCACCCAGCACGAGAACAAATTGAGAAATTAAAAAAAAAAC
This sequence comes from Fasciolopsis buskii, assembly GCA_008360955.1. Taxonomy (NCBI): domain Eukaryota; kingdom Metazoa; phylum Platyhelminthes; class Trematoda; order Plagiorchiida; family Fasciolidae; genus Fasciolopsis; species Fasciolopsis buskii. The sequence continues at coordinate 36,253 of LUCM01000321.1, forward strand.
GATAAAAGCAAAGGGAAAAGTGGTTTGAACGTCAAGGTTTACACCTGCACACCCACACATACATACATACATGCATACATACATACGCACACACAAGCAGCGAGAGAACCCACGCTAAAGTTCCGAACTGCGACCTGCAACAAATTTAAGCCCTCTTCTTTTGAACGGTCCACTTGAACTATCAAACTTCGATATTCGAGATCTCTCACGTCAGATGCGTTCCGGGAGTTTTGAAAGTGCGAGGATACTGAACATGCTAATGTGAATGCTTCTTGTTAGATGCCTGTGTGACAGCTTAATGACTTCGTGTTTTAATATTCCGTTTAGTAAGGCTGGATATTCTATTCATCAGTTTACTTTTTCACCTGACTTAGGAGCCATTACGAGGTAATTCGGAAGTTTAATTAAGTCCCCCTCCTGACTGGCATGATATATGCTGCATAGTCTTTGCTTTCTTGTGGCTAGCACGTTGGTTACACTACTGAAAGGTACCCGAATTCGCTTAGTTGGTTTTCTCTGCTTCAAGGCTATGAAACTGTATGACAAGTCTCCCAGATCTAGTAACTATCTTAGCTCAAAAGAGGCACTTTTGCCAAGGTAATTCACTTTGGCATATATATATATATATATATATATATATATATATATATATATATATATATATAAGTAATTTCTAGGTTCCCGGATCACGTGATCGGTCAGTGATTTCCCGCAAGCACGAAAAAGTTGTCCCAGTTCCAAAATATCTTGGACAAATTTTGAACTCGATCGAGGTGGTTCCAAGCCCTAGGATTTAACCACAGATTTTGCTGTGGATTGGGACGTTAAAATAAAAAAGAACAGGATCATATCCTTCGAGATCCACTCAAATTCAGCGTCACCATTGATATTAGATTCCAATAAGTGTGTCTTGTTGGGACCGGTGGTGGTTAAACGGATAAGGTTGTTGCGTCTGGACATGAAAATCGCGGTTTCGAATCTTCTCACAGTTGGTCATCTTTTCCAATTGGCTCCTCTTTGTTGGTCGCGGTCCCCTTTCTGAAGATAGTCTGCATCCTTGTTTCATTGAGAAAGAAAGCAAGGGTGAAGGGTAGAAGATAAGTGTTTCGGAGGCAACGGTGTATGGTGTCCAAGGCTAGGTCAGTCGGGGACTGTTTGTCTCTGATACACACGAGAAACGTGTACATGTGCATACATGCAAGCTCATCGTGCAAAATGAATGCATTTCATCCATTAGCCAAAAAGAGCCAAAAATAGACGGATAACCAGAAAGTAGGGGGGGATGGGTTCTCGCGTTTGTGCCCCTTTTGCTGGTTTAATGAACACGGCCGTGGTAACCGAGACATTCGTGACAGAACGATTTCACCGGAATAGGTTGTATGTCTGTGAGTTTTGGGCTAGTCATGCAAGATAAACACACACTTTGGTCACCTGACTTTGTTTTCAATCGATTATCAAAGTGGATTGGTGAAGTAACTCAATAAAACAGAATCGAAAGGAACTAGATTTCATCTGCAAAATGTGACAACTGAATTACGGCAACCGTCATTGGATCAATTTATTCCAGGACTCTTTGTTATTAGTTCCACAATTTCCCACGTGTATGGCGCGTTTCTTTACTGAAATATGATTTCTCAAAAACATTTTTGAAGTGACGTGGTGGTCTCACCAACCGTCAGATCATATCACGAATATTTTGCTATGCCATGGAAAAGAAATGCTTTCCTTTTAGGGGGGCATTGCTAGATTTTTGAAAAACATTTTGGTTAATTAGACAAATTGATTGAACTTATCCCATTTCATAGTTGCATTCCTTTTTGGTCACTTGATCCGACCAGTTTCCCCAATGGCTAGTTTTGTTCGTTCACAAGATATGCCCAAAGGAAAGCTCGGCACTGAAACATTCGATATTTATGTGATAGTGATTAATTTTAATTGTGAATGATGTAATGTTAATAACAACATTGCTGGTAGATGTAATGCGCCAAATTTTTGACTACCTTGGGTAGCCTTTCTCAAGGCAAGTTTTATAATCAAATGCTGTATTATTAGGATTATATCATTCAAAATTAAAATCACTAAGTGGCGCATCGATTTTTCGATGCACTCCTTACATCATGTCATCAGCTTCAGTTTGCAAAAATCAACAAGGTTTTTTTTACGTGCACAGTGCTCCTGGAAACGCAATAATCTAGCGGAGCATTTTATTAAATGCTCCTATTCACATCGAAATCTGATTCCGAAAAATCTGATTGTTAGTACTCAAACAACGCGAATCGGCGGGAAATGAACGTTCGCGTGAACCTGCCAAGAACCTTTCACATAATTGGCTACTTACTTGGGAAAGGCTGAACGTGTGTAAATGGAAATTCTTTCCATACTCTTTATTAATTCGGTTACCAATTGCTATTGCTGCATCAAGACCGACAAATGCTAGTAACCCCAACAATATCACGGTATAATTTGCAGTTATCGAACCATGTTGCACAGTTCCACTGTATTGCAGTGCAGACAGAAAACATTACATCTCAACATAAGCAAGATATGAGAAGGTTTTGCTAATTCGACTCAAAATTTTTTTCAGATTGGTTTATTCTTATGTCAAAACCATCCGGAATTATGCCAAAACTATTCGATAATACTATTCGCATGGTTTCATCGAGATCACGTGCGCGCGCGCACACCCCCCCGAAAAACCATTCATCCAGAGCTGACGCACTTTCTACTGCGTATCATACGACGGACACCCTGATCATATGTGCGTCAGCTTAAATTTTGCGAACATTGGTACAGTTCCAGCAACTTGCAGATTTCAGAAATTCTAGACCCCAATACCCCAGTACTTCTGGCGTAAATCCAAATCATTCTGACATACTTACGAATTCATTTGAGAAATGAAGTTCCATGCTTTTGGCGTGGCCCAAAAAAAACAGACGTAAAGCTGACGAGATTGTACGGAGTCCCGAGACTAGGAAACTGTGTTTCGGATATGCATCTACGACCATATCGGGCAATACAGCGTGATTGCGGCTATTTGACATCACGATAGCATGGAAAATTTACGCTAGAGGACGTTTTACAAACGCATCAGGCAGAATTGACAGGGATGATGAGATTAACTAAAGTAATGGGATGATTGGGCTCCAGGGAATATCACGTGATTGTAGTAAGTGGTATTTTGTTAATAATCAACCTGCAGACATCCGATCAAATTTAACGCAACATTTTCGTGTGGACATAGGCGACGGTTTTATCTGCACCCCTTGGTTCACCGTCAAGCTATCACGCAAACGGCATAGTATGAGAAGTTCTCACTACGTTCAGGTCAATCGAAATTGGAGATCGATTGTCCAAACGGAATGAGTGCTGGCTGATTCACAGCTAAATCTTATATCGACGATTAAATTACCATATGTTTACTATGGGAAATGCCATGGGCTTGCGCATTTTGGGCGACCAATCATTGATCCTTTAGTGAATTGCCCAAACACCGTTCAGCTTGGCTTCATAGCTCAGTTGTTCGAGCACACCCTGATGCAAATTGGTGGGTTGCTTCCATGCGTGGGTTCGAACAAGTCCCAAAGTTCGATCATTTCTGCATAAAACACTATGAAATAAAGAACGGTTATAAAATGGTTAAGTGTTTGTGATAGTATGTATCTGTTGAAACCCCATGGACGGGTTTCATGATGAAGAGAGCTATCTATATACGTACTCATCATGCTTTTTCCCGGCGGAATCATCCGCTCGTCTAGCTTCCTTCAAACATTAAAGACACTGAAAGTATAAGGTAGCAACGTACCTTCCCGGCACACGTGAACAATGAACTATGGTGACAAAAGACAGAAAATTATCTACTAGTCATATTAGCAGCAGGCGAGCATACGAGGTTTATCACAAATTAACACAGGCTAGTAATCTGACGTGAAGTCCTGCCTGGATGAAATTGTCGCTTGTGTTTGCACAAACGTGCTACGCGTAATTTGATGGAATGACCAGCAGTTGATCAAAAATGTAACATCACTGTAGGGCTAGTGGATGCTGACTTTTCATATCAGTTTCCGTGATCCAAGTTCAATATAGTTGCAGAGATAACGCTTGGTTTGTGCAAATTTTTAAGCTCGACAAAACCGCCGCACGTGAGAAAATCACCTGGCAACTACCAACCAAATTAGCCACCGAAAGAATAGGTCTGCGAGTGTCGATCGTAGAAGACCAACAAAAAAATTCGATTTTTGCTGATAAACGAATGGTTTATGTCTACTCAACTTGACTTTTCCTAACACATATGGCGGGTACAAGCAATAATAGCGGTGAGACAGAACCGAGACCGAACCAATAGCTCACCTTATTTCTCTATTCGACGATTGAAGTCACGTGATATTCGGTGTGACCTTGTCATCACATCATTTCAGTTGAGCCCATGCTGCTCGAGCCACTCCCTTCAAACACTGTCCTGCACGTGATATAGAGGAAATGTTTCATGCCATCATGATGTCAGAAAGCGGTAGTCACATTTCGTATCAAACGACAGTTTCGTACGCAACAGCGTTTTTGATCCATTCACTGAAATTTGTTCATACCCGAAGAATATGGATTTTGTCTGATTCGTCAAAGTCATCCGCATTTGTATTACGGTGATATGACTAAACCGGTTAACAATAAATGAGGTGAGTAAAGAATTACACACCGGTGCTCCTTAGTTATGGCACTTGGTTTCACAATCACAACTCCCTAATGAAGTTGGATTGGTAATACGGAGTCGTTTGTTACCAATACCATGTTTCCTCGGAAGTTAACGACTAGTCTTGTGATTATCACCACTCATCAGGTGTACGTATCCGGTACGCTGGTGTCCAACCTTTTAGTAGTTAATCTTACCTGACAGTCGAAAGAATGCCAACGAATTGTCGTGTGATTCTCAAGTGAACTTATCGTCTATTCCTCCTCTTAATGATTCGAATGAATGAAATTCTAGAGTAATATGGATTCCATAGCCTAAATATATATGTCGCTGATATGTAAGTAAGACGAAGTAGCAATTTAGTATTTGAAATATTCCCAAACATTTACAATTTAATCAATAAAGAACAACTAACGGAAGCAATATGTGCACGTGTTCATGGTAACTTAGGACACTACTTACAAAACGAGACGGGAAGGAGTGAAAACATTCGGAAATAAACTAAGTTCCAGTACGCGAACGTGAACTATCTTGAAAGAAAATCAAAAGTTTATGACTACATCTCAGTTGTCTCAAAGATCCTGAATGATATACATATTACCTGTCATACCTAAAATCATAACAAAAACATTCGTTTTTCTACTTATGTTCAGCAAACTATATATCCCATATAGCAAGGCAGTTTTCGAAAAAAAAATCGATTAGCGTAAATCGATTTTGCTAGGAAAAACTTTTTATACTGGGACAAATTGAATTCAGTCACTGTATCTGAATTACTTTACGGAAACGAAAACAGAGCTTATTCTGATTCCTCACAAACCTACCAATCGGACTGACGTAACAGAAGATGAAGCCAGATAAAACGTTTCTTTTCTAAGTGTAAAGTTCTCACTTTAAAAACATTGCGAATGTCTCTAGCCTTGGTTATGCGGAGAACCGAAATTCACTTGCGATTTTATCATCCGTAATTTCACTATGATTCAGCTCATTTATACTAGGTCCAAAGGTATTTTGTTGCTAGCTTGCAAATGTCTCGGTCAAGTTTTGACATTCGCTTGTAAGAATATGCTTGTAGGAATATGTATGTTCGTGTGCATGTAATTAGGTGTGCGTTTGTGTACGTTTGTGTGCACGTATGCATGCACCTTGTTTCGAATATTCAGGTATGCGATTCGAGGCTTAGTTTTTCAATTAAAAACTCACGTTATGAGCTAGTGTAGACCTTTGCAATGTGTCGGAACAAAAGATAACGCGAGATCTGTTTGATAAATGCGCGCTTGTGGCTCCGTTCTGAATCCTGTTGATGATACAGCTGGAGTGTGGATTCCCAGGCCTAAATATACACGCAAACAAACACTGAACATTGCACCAATGGACATGCGTACGCAAGGGGAAAATGTTCACCGGATTCCAAATTATGCAGTCGTTCAATTTTCCAACTGAACTAGTAGTTGGGTGATACCTGTGTTCACAAAAATGTGCGTGGTGGTCTCCAATTTGGCGTCTTTGGTGTCATGGCAACAGTGGAAACATTGGAGGGTGGATTATGAAATATTCGCTGTCGTATATTGGCAAATTCATAACGGATAACGTTGATGCTACTGAGTAGTTTTATTTAAAATGCACGAAAAGTCCTGAATATCACTACTAACCCCTTTGACATTAGAAAATACATTTGTGTGGGTTTTGCGAGTCAAACTCGTGGGTTTGTACAAAAAACGCAGACAGACGATCAAAAACCGGTGCCAACTGGACAGTTGTATTTTCCTCTTGCCGGCACAGTTTATTAGAGTACAACTTCGGATCTACGAGTAACGTGGCTACCGACCCGTTGAATTCGTCTGCTTCAACAATGTATGGTCCTAGTTTATACTAATCCAAATAAACAAAACGGTTTTATCCATTTCATGCCACTTTCGTGGGTCATCCCAAGCCAGCTTGCTGGAATGGAACAGATGGTCAACATGTTCATTAAGAGAGAAAAGAAATCAAGCTTTGTTCCCACTTTGGGAACGAGCGGGACCGATCATTCGTGTCGAAGGATCATGAACATGCGTGGTCAAAATTCCGATTCCATATGGGTGCAGGATAAATTCTAGTCTACATAGGAATGCGAAGCCCACATTTCGGTGTAATAATCTGTTAAATTAGAACGATGATTTTCAGTGGTCTGTTGAGCATATGGACGGATGAACAAAATTTCTCCGGAAGCACATGATCGGTGCCGCTTTTGAGGTGTGTGCACGCGGGACTCTCCTGTCCAATCATGCGCATGTTGGTACACTCCTTTCTTAGTTTCTCACTAGAATCTCATTTGAATCGTTAGGAGCGTAAATGGATGATAAGATCACTTAAGAATCACGTGGTGATTCGTCGTATGGGAAACACTACTGAGAAAAAAACCAAAACTTTCAGGCCCTGTGTCCCCTTCCTTTAGGTCAGCTTTGTCTGAGCGACGAAAGTCCTGCGACGAAAGTCCTGCGACGAATCACCATGTGATTCTTAAATGGATTCATAATGCATTCACTCTCCTAACGGTTCAAATGAGATTCTAGTCAGACAAAAAGTTGATTATTCATAATTATGAAATTATCAGAAAGGCAAACAGCGCGTTCATTGACTTTTATTTTTTAAAATTGAAATACTGTTGACAGTGAATATGATCCATCCTAAATTGGGATTGAGCTTCCGCGATTCTTTCTTTTCGATAAATGGGAGCGGATTGGATCCTGTGTCGAATTTGCCCGAAGGGGGAATCACCAGAGGCGACTAAATAGGCAAATATCTTGTAATCTTGATAAAAGCTTATCGATACACGAATGGGAATTTCGTAGGTAACCGTACGCGGATGCCTCCGGATGACGGACGAAGGCAGAGTGAATAAGGGCTTAGTGAACAAGGATGGAGTCATCTACCTAATTACGACAACGTGAGGAAAACAGGGAATACGGATTTATTAGAAAGCACACTTTTAAGTGAAGATATTTTGCCCTTTTGTTTGTCACGTTCGGATGTGTCGAACTCCCGACCCATGGGCATGCCCTTTTGAAACCTCAACCTTAGGCTGTCAAGGCGGAACAACACATTATCAGATACAACCGCGCTGAATGAGTTGTCCTTGAAATTCGCAAAGTTCTTGTCAGACGAACAGAACTAGAGCAAAAGAAATGTAAAACAGATCTAAAAACGAAGTTAATCTAGGGAGAATCGATGTGGAAAAAAGGCAAGTATACGTTTCTGCGGTCGGTTTACGTGCAAGTCACGTGATACGGTCCTGTATAAAGTCATGCTGATCTGCTCAGACAAGGAGCCAATGAGAATCGTAAAGACAGACAGCCGTGAAATCCAAACATTCCGCAAAGGTGCTTGGACTGAATGAATTCAGCCATTCGGAATATTTCCAACGATTCATAGAAATGCATGAGCTGTAAATATAACTCGGATTTGTTTCCGTTCTGTGCCGGTCTTCCTACAGACTTCATTCGATTAGCTTGGATTGAAGCCAAATCAGAACTTACTGGTAGCAGGTCTTCGTTCGTCACCGTGATTGACCGAATTGCTTAGGCTAATTACTCGTCAAAGAATTGCAGTTTTATTCAAAATCAAAGGTATTAGAGGCAGCGGATAGAAGACTAACGAGCGTCATCGGCAAAACACTTCATGCAGACGATCTTCGAGTTCTCCTCATATCACTCCCAGTGGCATCATTACGATACAAAGGCAGAGTTCCTGATTCCTTAGTCTCTTTTTACATCTATACATTCATTCGTCTGTGCGAAACAACATATGCTGACTCGCAGCCCCAGGCCCTTTGCTGAACGCATCCGTCATCGTCATCATGCATTGATGAGCACTGGAACGATTAAATCATTTGGTCACACCGTGAATATGACTCATTCTTTTATTGCCCCACATAAGGTTCATGATCAACAGTCTACACTGGCAGTGTCGTGCCTTAAACCAAACGGAATCTGTCGAGATACGATTTCACCATCCGCCACTGTGCGCCCAGAGACAATTTGTGATCACTTTTCGTCTCGTTCGTCTCAGTATCCGTCAGATAAGCAAACTCTAAACAAGAAGCTAATCACAAAATAACACGTCAACTCATTCTGGGGTTATGCATGGGACATCAGCAAAAGCTTCCCCGTTCCTACCGTCATCCGACTGACGCAGTTCCCCAAAGCATGGTTGATAGCATTAAGCCATCTCAGGACAAGAGGACAAAACACTTGAAACGGATTTTGCTGGACGACTTGCATTGTCTCATGAAACATCAAATTTAGATTTTGCATTCGATCACACCCGGGGGTCTCTGGAGCCGGGACAAATTGCCAAAATAGGAGCAGAGGCCACAGCTGATTCGATCATTACTCGCAGATGGTTGGCATTCAATCCGGTTGGGAAAGACGAACAAAATCGTAACGCAATGAAACATGTCCGACCATCTGGTGTTTTTTTCAGCTTATTTGCTACTCCCTAGGATAGAAAACAGCATGGTAAATCAGTAGTGGTAGTGTGGTGGATGACGGACCTGTAGCCCCCACCCGGAGAGATCATAAAGCTTGGATACTGGAATTTCTAACCGAATGCCATCTTGGACCGTCGGAGGGCGTAGATGAAAATTATTGTTTGTACGGGATTTTTTAGCAGCAACTTGATGTCATGCAGAAATATATACCCCTGCCAAAATTTTATGAATCTTTTGACCAATACTACTTGTTGAGCTCGCGATTCACTTTCAAGACTTTGTGTTCTTCTCTTCTGCAAATTTAATTGCAGATCATACCATCTTATTTTACGCATTACCACAGAAGAAATCGGCCATTGCACCACCCTTGAGGCCTCGGGCACTGTGGCTTTTCCCCCGATTTGTGTTTCGCGTCCTCGCTGGTGGTTCGCACGGATAGGAACAATTTTCCCCGTCCATCACGTTCCTTTTCAGTCTGTCATGTGCTCCTGTATGGTGCGGAGCCTTCCCACCGAGGCAGCGGAGGAAGTATGTGACGTAATCTGTGAAATTCCAGTTCAGCATTTTTATGACATTCCCCCAAAGATTCAACGATCAAACACACCGGGTTATCCGATCACCAAAGCCTCGATACACTTTTCACAAATTTTGAATCGAAGGTCGTGAACCATCTCAATCCTTCAAATACGCGAATTAACTGTTGGGGTCTTGCAAAACGGACGACACTTTGTTGTGCCAATTTTGGGTGCAGAAACTTCCTTTTTCGATTAGATAAATTTCGACATCGTTCAAGGGAGACGCTTTGACAGCGGAAGTAACTGGAGCCGCAGACTGAATGTTTGACGCTAATCCCACGAGAAAGATTGTTGTCACGATCTCCTTCATAACGTCTGCGGACTCCATCTCGCAACCCAGAGAACAAATCAATGGTCTGACATTTCAGGCGACTGTTGCACTCAAACACGCAAATCAAACCGTTTGCCGTCGCGCTTTCTACCATTGAGAATACACTCTTATCCCATCTAATCAGTCTTATTGTTCGAGTCATCAGTTTTTGATACAGGCGCCAGTCGATGCCAATCTTCTTGTGATTTTAAAGCGACCCTTACAGCAGAAGCAAAAGTTAGCAGGTAATTGCAACCGCTGCCACTGGCTCTCTGCTCATTCTACATTTCTGACCAGTCCTGTTCCATGAGATTCTTTACCAGCAGCCAAAACTTCTTCAAGGAAGACATACAGTCAAAAACTATGGACACTTGGTTTAGGGTCAAGGCGATGCTGTTTTCAACTCGATCCTCAGAATCGACTTTCTTTCCATTTTCGACCTCGAGGTCGACTTGAGACACAGTGTTTTGTTAGATAGCGCCACATCTGTGAAAGCACACGGCATCCACATTCCCCCTTGTAATTAGTTACCATTTTCTTCCATTTTGGATGAACTCTCGGCAATAACCTTGTCACAGATTTCTCCAACTACAACCTTACTTAAAGTTCAGCACGACAGCGCACCCATGTAGGCTGTTACTCGAGGGATTTTCTGCAACCAAAAGAGAATTCGATATGTTGAGAATGCGAATCATTTGCCCATCAAGTAGCCCATCAAGCATCTCTATTCCGCATGGTTCCAAAAAGAGACAGTGACTGGCGTCTCTGTGTTGATTAGCATTCACTAAGCAATACAACCGCAAATAACATATATTCAATCCCACACTTCAAGATTTCTTCAACAAACTATGTATTAGAGGTTTTTCTTGAACCCCTATTTGCCACGGGGATAGTACCACCTACCTGTGGCAACGGAGCAAATTGGAAAGGATGCCTAACAAACTGATTTGGCCTATACAAAGTCCTTCATATGCATCTGGATTGAGATATGCATTTCAAACAGATCAGAGGTTCATGAACCGAGTCTTTCGTGGTCTCAGTGTTTGCTTTCGTGTACATCGATTATGTCCCCATTTCCAATACAGAAGGACACGAAAATCGCGAGCATCCCCGCCTTGTCTTCCAACGACTGTAGGGGTATCGGTACTTCTAAGTGCACCCTCCGTGCTCGATTAGTCGAAGTATTTAGTCGTTATGTCGTCAGTGAAGGCATTCGACTGTTTGTGACTATCCAGAGCCACAGTCTTTCAAATAGTCTCCGTCGCTTTTTGGGTATCATCATCTACTACTGCCATTTCGCATCTAACTGTTTCGAGATCATGCAGCCACTCACCAAGCTTCTAAAAATGGGTCGCGCAAGTTCTCCGCGACTCCAGAAGCCAGAACAGTGTTGCAACCGGACAAGAAGTGTAATCTAAAGTGTCCGTTCTTGCGCACCCGAGGATCGACGAAAACTTTACCCTGGTCATTCAAAGGAGTACCTCTGCTGTAGCTATCGACGCCGAATTAAAACAAATAGGTGATGGGCTGCTAATACCACGGTCATAGTTCTACCGGAAGCTGCAACCAATACAGTCCAGCTACGATACATTTGAACGCGAACTTTTCACGGCAGATTGTAAATTTTAAAGGACAGGAACTATGCCATCCATATGGATCCTAAACCACGGACGTATGCTCTGGTTTCCAATAGTGATCATTATTCCGCGAGAGAAATTCGATTTCTTGAGCGTGTCTCTCAAGCACACCATAACCGTTAGGTACACAAAAAGGGACCTGATAATCTTATGGTGAATAGTTTGTCCCGTCCGCGTTTGCATCGGACGTTTGCACCAACCTCATTCAGCTGATTAGATATCCCGAAAACACAGAAAGATAGTGAGGAACTGATGTACCACCGGTCGTCGTCACCATCATCCTTGGTGCTGAAAGATCTCCCACTTTGTGTTGCAGATGGCAGATGGGCAGCTTGATGTTCACACATTTTCACTCAATATCTCATTCCGGAGTGCATCCCTCTATCAAACTGATCTTCAACTGCTATGTTTGGCCCAATATGAACAAGGGCCTTCGTGTTTGGGCAAAACATAGTCATATCCCATGTCAAGAAGTCAAATGAACGGACGCCCTTTTGTTGACCGTATTACGCATCCGTACCATTTCTAAAGAAGAAATTGATTTTTATTCAGCGGATTTGGCATTTAGCAACCCCTTCTCTGAAAGTACCGACGTTACTGCCCAGTTCATGTTTTCAACTAGTCGCACACGTATCTGAAGACGTTGTCAACCTATCCGGTTTCCGTTCCGAAAGACCTAACTACATGCACACATGTTTGTGTTTGTTGCAATTCCGTGAAACAGCGCTCATATTCCGACCCATCTCGCGTTATTTCCCGTCAAAAAAACTCTTTGTCATTGACAAAACTGATCACATAGACAATGTGAGTATTGAACGGTTGGAAGTAGAAATACTGTAGATTCCTTCAGAAAATCACCCGTTTCTGTATCTGATATAGCCAGGCGCCTGAAGAAGAGCGATCGAAACACTCCACTGGCATTTGCACCTTTACCCATCATCACCACGGGCAGCAATTTCGGTACTCAGTTAAATTGATCCAGCCATCTATGCGTACGCAGTTGATCCTCTGGAGGGGAGGCATTGTAGGCCATGACCCGAGGTCTACGCGTCCTGGATATTTGAATTTATAATGGAAGGTCATCCTGTATTAGAAAGCCCCGAACTCACGTGACCTGGTGGAAGCGCGTAGGCGCAATTCACCCATCGTATAGGTTCCAAGTTTTAACTTGACGTGACGCGGAAACGCAGATCCTGTGCGCATATGCTGTGATTGTCTTGCCCAATACAGACCAAAGATGAAAAAATTAAAAATGGCACATAATAACTGCGACGGCATGGAATCCGAATGTAACAGTAATTTCGCAATGTTTCTGCTCTTATTGATTAACATATTTACGTTTGTAATTTACTTTTGTATATTTTATCACTTGCCTCCTTCATTAATAAAACAACAATGTAAACGATCTCCAGAAATGGATTTGAAGCCCACATATGCCTGCCAAGTGGCTACTGGAGTGGAGATGGGAGAATTCCAATCCCCCATCTGCTGGCTTAGGCGCCTGACCACCTCCGAATAAATCCGATTGTACAAAAGGTTTTTACAGGTCGGATAACTTCTGGATTTGTTACCAAGGCAATGTTAACATGCATATTTTAGCTTTCTCTGAGATTATTTATACTCGATTTTAAAAGAACGAATCTCGTCACTCGGGAAAAATGCAAATTTTGACTCCGTGAAACTGTTGTGTGCCAATCGTAGTTCTTTATTTTGTACAACAGCGCCAAATCAATAGATAGTGCTATTCAGTTTCAGCACGGTTAACTTCACTAGGCATCTTCAAGTGCATTCTCACAGACCTGGTTATTCATGATTATTTTAAAGCTATTTTGATCTATTTTCCTTCTTATATTGGACACATTTTGTTGATCTCTGTTATAGTGTTGAATGTTCGTCGGTTAAATTAGAATGTTTGATATGTGTAGACTTGAAAATTTACATTTTTCTACCCTTCCTTCTTGTCGAATCTAGCCCTTCTTCAAGTCCGCCATATTCTTTCAACTCCACCACTGGAAACAAGGGCCCGATTTCCGAGACCGCCACAAAAGACGCCCGGAACAACCCTGTGGGTATTAGATGATTTCATGATTCATCCAGTGTGATACAAATTCTTCGTCTCGTACAGGATCCAAAATGGATTGCACGGGCAATCCCGTGGAGGGGAAGATTGTCAGTCTAATGGGATGCAAGATTCGAACCAAGGCATGGATGCAACCCGTACATTCACCCCGCTTGTGCTCCGCCAGCTAACGGCTATTGGTTTCCAGCCAAAATTACTAAACAAAAAGCAAATCGTTTTGAAGTATTGAATGAGAATAAAATTGGAATTTGTTTGAACTGTGGTTTCCATCTGTCCCCGTTCTCCTCCGGATGGGTTAAGCTTGTAAATACATAATGTATCACAAGGAGGTATTGTGTAGATTCGGTCAGAACATAGGCAAAGCGGACACATTTATCCAGACAAAGAATGAAAATGAACACCTTAGCATTTCACTCACTCACGTGTGTGCATCCTGTAGAAAACTAGACATGCTCGCCTAAACACCTGATCTCTCCGCGTGTTTGTGTGTGTGTGTGTGTGTTTGGAAACGTGTTGGCATCTTAAAATACAATACAAATTTTGTTTAAATTCCACCCCACAAAAAGGTGAACGTCGTTCCCAGCTTTTGGCGCCACTGCGTGTAATCAGCCGGTTAGACTTTACACACGGCCATTGTTCCGTAGGCTTTCCGCAGGCAATTTCTGGGACATGTTCGCAAGAACTCAGTTGGGGGAGACATTAACCCCAAAAAGCAAACTAGGCGTTGGCACGGTGAAAACGGTAATATTTAATGTATCGTTTTAACGGAATGGATAAAGTTGAAACATGTAACAAGGGCAGTTCTGCCCCGAATCCCATGTTCTTCTCCGAATTGCGATACCATCAACGAAACTGACCGCGATTTGTGAAACTCCAGCCATATGCCACAGAGTCACTACTCCCTCAACCATTACACACGGGTTTGCAGATTCCACACCCGTGCACATAGGACAAATCGAAATGTGATTTGGGTATCGTTGGTTCCTGAATTCATTGGTGTAAATATTAAAAATGAAGTATTGCGCTACCGTCTCATGACCGCAGTTACGTTTGTACACTTACTATTCGATGTTAGACGCTAGTCTCATTTGACGGCCATTGCTGTTCTCCTTATTGGTTGTGCTTGCGGTCCAAGGGGGGGGTGCCCTGTTGTCTAGGCCATCAGATATTCAGACCAATGATTATTGGAATCAGAATATAGGCTCAATCGGAAGATGAGAGAATGACACTATTCCTACAAAACAGTGCACTCATGAAATAATTCACTGTGCGATATCAACGCTCAACTCACCATTAAGAAAGCACGGAATTATTTGATTAAAACACACTCACCTATTACGAATGCCCACCAAGTAATCAAGCTCTGTAGGTCATGCCCAAAGCCTTCGTCGTACTTAGGCTTTCTACACAGAAGTCATCTATCAGTTGGGGTCAATCGCATTAAGCTAGCAGCCCGTGGCCGTCCAAATCAATGACGGATAGATGCAACATTATCGTGTGGTAAAGTTCAGCAAACCGTCGATAGCCTGCTCGGCGACGTAATGGTGAAGTCGTTCGACTCACCGCCGTTCGTCCTGGGTTCGCGTTCGATTTCGGGCTCGGTGGATGTGCACCGGTGATGATTCCTAACGAGGACGAGATAGGTGTATAATGCCTATATGGTTTTCGAATAGCGAGTTGTGCGTTGGTAACTCACGATTTATTGATGTATTTGATTAGACGTCTGGCTGTTGATTATCTAGGTAATCTTGAGGTGACGACATGTCAACTTAATCTCTCATGTTTGACTTGTCGTTTTCAGGAGATTGAAACTGTGTCAGGGAATTTCGTTGAGCCGCACTAATAAGATTTTCTTCCGCACATCATTTCAGGTTGACGTCAACGTGTTGAATACCTGAAAGGAAGAACACTAGCGGGGATATTAGTTAATGATCAGCAAACCCATCCCACCCCGAATAAATGTTTGAGCTGATTGGTGTTGATCGATCTTCGTTGTTATCTGTTCCGCCACAATATACTCGTGTTTTTGTTGTGTCGTCTGTAAACATTGTGGTCGAGATCCGTCGAGTTTTCGCTTTCGCGTACACAATGTTTGACGAGTAGCAGCAAAGATGTCAAGTAACCGCGCTCCTAGCTACAGGCATATGAGTGGTTATAGATCGACCCTAAAGACAAGCACAAAGAATTGGTTTTCTTCAAAAACATGGGTTTGCAATCTGCAGATGAAACAACACCGTTTACCCAGAGACCATATGTGGGTCAGGCCAAAGCTAGTGAATTGTTGCTGATCGGTACGTAACTATCGGTAAAAGAAAGCAAAAACCTACTGACATCCGACCAATCGAAGCGTGGGAAAAGTTGGACTAAAACCCTCTGTTTCCTTGGTCTGCCGCGAGCCCACTGTTTCGAGACGGTCACGATGAACAAAATTACAAGACAGTCCGGTGTTTGGTCTGTTTCATTTCCTTGAAAATTCCCAATGATCACATTGAGAAAACACAACGTGGCGAACAAGCTCCCTTTTAGTTACTCTTACTCATGCCATTATATCACAATATGTCAGAAAGAATCTTCGTTTCGAGGGATTGGATCAGTCAGATAAAAATATGGATGGGGAAGGGATTCGTGGTGTTACATGCATAATCTGAATACACAAGAATGTGTTGTGTTAATTGTTTTGTTGTCTAGGGTTTGCATTGGGACGGAGGGTGGGCCAGGGGAGTTGGAGCGCAACCACAAATTGTTTTTGAGAACAAAGTGGAGGATTGTGAAGACGGATTGCGACAGCTTCCGCAGTACTCAAGAGGCGACACTTTGCCAACGTGGATCGTTGACCTCTGACCTCTGACCTTATACAGGGTCCGGAAAGCCTGCGTCACATTCACGGTGTCGTTAGTCTGTGCTAGATGTGAAACGACTGCGCTATTAAGTGACTTAATTGTTCCAGTGCCCAACCATGCAGGGTGATGCTCACGGATGCGTTCAGACAAGCACCTGGTCGTGCGGCCGATGTACATTGTCCCACAGGAACATGTGAATGAATAGATACAAAACGAGGCTGCAGAATCAGGGACTTTGTCTTTCAACCATAATGGCACTGCGGGGCGGGATTTGAACAGGATACGAAGCTTGGCTGCGTAGAATGTATTATTGATAGCACCAGTCAGTCTTCGTCGTGCTATCTCTGCTAGCGTGTCACCTTTGAATGCCAGAAATATGTATACTGGCTTTCTCTCCACCGTCGCCCTCCCAGGACCTTCCTGTTCTGTCTCGAACATCTTGTCGATTAATTTAATTGGGAAACTATTTCCAGTGAATACTCTTCTGACCGTCTGCAGTTCAACTTCAAGAATATCTTCTATGCATATTCTTTTTGTTCTGGCCCTGAGACATCTAGTTAGGTTCCTCTTCACATCAAGAAGTACAAAGCTGTGAACGCTGAAGTAATGTTCATTCCATGTAGCTTTCCTGTGTATTGATTGCCGGAATGAGCCGTCTTATCGACAAATTAATTCAAAATTACAATAGGCAAAGAAGCTTTTGGTGATTCCGAATGAAAAGGTCAAGTTTACCTCAGACTCCGTTTCCCATACCACAAGCTATCTGGAAATTAAGAAAACTTGCGTGAAACTAATAGGAGGAAACAATCAAATCTTTATCCTCAAAAGGGCCTAGGATACGACCACTACACAAAGTAGACCTTTCATAGCGACCCATCTATTCTGGGGCTAATTAGTCAAATGTTGGATGGAAATACTGAAACAGATTAGAAATGCGATCAATTAGCATGGCATCAAAAACAGCTCCGAAATTTACCAACTACTGTACAACAAAAATAAGACGAAAAATCAGTTACCGATTGTCGATGTGAGCTTCCCTTTCCACAAAAATGTTCCACACGATTAAACTACTGGTTTTATGTGGAGGTGTCAAAGATTACAAGTGAATCCAACTGGTAGCTAATTAACAGGGCTACCAGTGCTGTTGGCTATCCGTGATCAACAAACAGTCGGTGTCGCAATGGACCCCTTCCCGTGGATAGATATTTTGTCCAATTCGAGTGAACATAATCCAAGATGGTGAAAAGATGCATTCGCGCTATCGTCACGCAGATGAAATATTTGTGATCGATAACACGAGCGAGGAAGAACAACAATAGTTTAAAGAAAAAATACGTAGAATTTAACCGAGATGTCCATCACTAGGCTTTGCCAAAGAAGGGAATGGAACAGACCCAATGGACGCTAGGTTTACTCGTCAATTATGGAATTGATTTGATTTATAGTCCGAAAACCTACAGGCCTAGCGAAGAACAAGTAATTTATCAGCTGTGCGCCTGCCCGGATTCCACCTAATCGATATTGTTAAATTTTGCACAACTGTTGCCTTGAGTGATGTGGAGTCAATTCAAAAAACTTGTCAAAAAGTGCTTGTACTTTCAAACTTTTCCCGAAATATTCGAAACAGTCGACGAACAGAGAACAAGTGATTATTGTGACCAAATCGCATGTTCGTCGAGAAACACGAGGCCAGTCAGCTATCTAGCTGGAGATGGGTTTTGCCTGAGGAAATACTCAACACGCGACTGATTCGATAGTTACGATCTGTTTACCCCGTGAAAAATACAGCTGTGCTGAACGTTTCTATTCTGACTGTTCAGTCGATCACGTAGACATGATAGCGAGGCAGTTGTGTTATCGGACCACCGAAAACATATCCGGATGTAATTAGATGAAGTCGTGGACATTGGGTTTCGTTCGATAATGCAACCGAACGGAAAACCGTACACGCACAACTTCGCCGACTGATTGGTCCGTCCTAAATGACATTTGTTCCTTTATCTGCAGGAGAGACAAATCTGAGTCACTGAAAGAACCTCTGCCGGCTAGTCAGCCATACCGATTCCGAGGGCTGTGACTTCAGTATGCGGCCCAACCGGGAAAATGTGATGATTATGGAACTCGGACCCCTGTCCTAGTCGGAAATGGGTTCGATGTTTTAGGACAGAACTTGTGTCCCATCAGATGTATGCGGACTGAGACGAAAGCTCTTATCTTTTACTTCCTTTATTAATGAGACAACAATGTACATCATTTTTCAAGAAGGGCTGCCGAGTGCGAAAGTTGACCAGCAGTGGGAGGACTCGAACCCACGACCTTATCCGTCTGGCCACCGCCGGCACTTGGGAAGTGCGTACGCCGTACCATTCTGGTTACCAGAGATATCGCGTAACAGGTGATGAACACGAGCTACAAGACATGACTAATTAGATTTATCGAGCCAATTAGCCGAAATCCAACAAAACTTTCACAAAGTCAACATTAGTAAATATAATGGGGTCGAACAGGCCGACTCAGTGACGAAGGCACCACGACTGGTAATGAAATGTTGATAAGACAAGCCAGAGGTTCAACTAGGAGGATGGATTTTGTGGGATGGCTGACAAAAATCTCCCACAACTTCCGGCATCTCGATATCCTTTTAATGGGAGTGAGAGTGGGTTAGGGTCACAAATTTCATGAATCACAATGCGACAGACTGCTGACGGTCAACCCCAACCTAGTGGCCGGCAGTGGCCAAACGGATAAGGTCGTGACATTGTTGCGTGAAGGTCGCGGGTTCGAATCCTCCCACCGTCGGTCAACTTAGCAGTAGTCTATTGGCCGTAGCCCCCTTACTGAAAAATGATATACATTGTTATTTCACTAATAAAGGGAGCAAAAATTGAAAATAAAAAAGTAAAGTAAAAGTGGATACCACAGAACAACTCGGGGACCCTAAGAAACACAACTGATAGTTTGTCACGCGCCTAGGTATTCAACAGTTATTTTATCCAAATACTATTTTCATCTCTCTCACGTAAGCAAAATTCCATATCGGCAACTAACCACCAAAAACGTGGCAACAGATCGCATTCAGAATTCGTACTTACTTTCACTCCACGGACTGGTATGGAACTTGAGAAGTGCAAATCGTTGAAATTTTAGACAAAGAAATTGGTAGAATGGAAAACAGTTGTGAAAATCAAATGCAAATACATCGTAATGTGATCCAAATGAACCCCTGACTGACTGCTACAATTCTGTGTCATTCTATTTTGTCATTTTGTTGTCGGGTATTTGGTTCCGTTATGTCCTATGTTCGCCGCTTCAATCGATCGGAGTTATTGTGGTTTAAAAAACCGTATTGTTTTTCAACATGGACTGAGATCACACATTGCTGCACTTGAAAAATTTTGTCATCGATCTAAAAGAGGCACTCGTGCTGGCTGGCAGGCAGCTCTCAAATGCACCCCTCCAGCCAAGATGTTCATTCCGGCCTTGTTGAGTACCAACATCCGCTATCTGTTTACGAAAATGTCGGACCTGTCCCTCACACTTCAATCACCGATCCATGTTCACACGTGTGTCATCTGCATGCAAGAATCGTGGTTGAACTCGGATATTGCTGATTCACTCGTGTCGATAGACAGCTTCAGACTCCACCGGCAAGATAGAGTTTCGGACAAGAAGACTGAAGGCGGTGTGGCAACATACCTAAACTTCTGGTCTGACAGGTCCGAAGTCATTTATAAGTACTGGCTAAACCGAATGGACTGTCTCGGGACACAATGTCATCCTAGATTTTCTCGCCATACAGACACTAACATAGAGGGTTTATGCATTGCCCTTTCTATGTCGCAACAAAATATCGCATCTTTTTTTGACCCTTTTCAAGTGTTTATGGTTCCTCTTCTTGAGGATAATCGGCATACTATTGTAGGTGATCTCAATCATGCATCTACCCTGCCACTGACTGTGTTTGATTTCATCGACCTCTGTTTTTCTCCCAACAGAGAAGGTTCCATTTTAGATAGAGTTATTACCAAACACCCTGATTTCTTTACCCTAAAACTGCATGCTCTCATATCCAGCAGTGATCATTGTCTACTTCTGTTAAGGCCCAAGATATTCTGTCGGTTAGCCTTCCGTTCCATCGAACAAACATCAAATCCGAGTTCGTCTTTCACACAACAGCCTTACTCTTCTTCGGAACTCCCCTTCAAATGCATCTGTTTGTTTCTCTTTTGAACCCTTGCTCAATGACAATGTAAAATTTTTCTCAGAGGCGGCTAACGGAATATGTGACATCTGCTGCCCCTCAGAAACACCATTCGTCTCAAATGGCCGTATCTCCTCCGAGATACTGAAATTATTAAGACGATGCAAGGACCATTTCCACAAATCCTGTAAAAACTCACACGTGTAGTATATTTCCAACCTAATAAAAGCCGAAATCAAACTCGTTGACACTACATTCGTCTGCTAACTCCTGAGTGGCATCAGTAATCGACTTCTATGACAAGGCATTCGATTGTTGTGTAGTAGAAGAAGAAACATGCGAAATGTTCTGCGGATGTCGACAGCACCAATCGCGGCTTCATCCATCCTTACAATTATGCCACAGTCATTTTGGTCAGGGTGATGATATGACAGTTACAAGTATTTTCCAGAGAAGAGGTGCTCGATCATCTTCGCACACAGGCCTTGGATCCAGCAATCTGTCTTCAGCCCTTTTAAGGCATGGTGCTGTGGCCGTGACGGA
This sequence comes from Fasciolopsis buskii, assembly GCA_008360955.1. Classification (NCBI taxonomy): domain Eukaryota; kingdom Metazoa; phylum Platyhelminthes; class Trematoda; order Plagiorchiida; family Fasciolidae; genus Fasciolopsis; species Fasciolopsis buskii. Next base: position 57,594 of record LUCM01000321.1, read on the forward strand.
TGCATTTACTTTACTGATTGATTCATCATTAACCTCGTCTTCTATCCCTAACTAATGGAGACCCGTCACTATTATTCCCATCCCTAAATGCAACAGTTCTACTGGTTTACCAAAACGTTTTCGCCCCTTCGTCTTAACGTCTTCCGGTCTTAAACTGACGGAGCGTGCTATACTTAAGCGCCTGCGTTCTTTTATGTATCCTCCGGACGACTCTTTTCAGTTTGGCTATCAATCTAACAAGTTCACTTTGGACACTGTCGCCTCCTTCATTTACCACATTTATAAGTCCTTAAAAATATCAATGAAAACTGTGCGTTGTGCCTTTTTGGAATATTTGTCGGCATTCGATTCTGTCCCACGGTCTCTTCGACTTTACAAATTAGAAACAAATGGTTGTCCCGGGCGTTTATTAGCATGGCTATCTGATTACTTTGCTAACCGAACCCAGTGCACGCGAATGGACGGTAAAGTTTCGAAACCGTTGACTAATAAATCAGGAGTACTTCAAAGTGTTTCTCTTCTCTACTTACATCGGCGACTTATCAACCAGCCCACACTGTCATCTGTTAAAGTATGGGGACCACGTTGCCTTCTCTCAAGCCGTTTCGAACAGCGACGATTTTCAAAGTTCTTCCAACAACCTATCTTTTATCTACACTATCTCTGCACAAGCTAGTTTAAATCTCAACACATCCAAATGTCTCCAATGTCTGTTCTCGCTTGCTCTCTATCGGCCTACCTATCCGAAGCGTCTTTCATCAAATCAAAAACACTTACCAGGGTTGATTCTATGAAATGTCTAGAAGCTGGTATTGATAAAATTCTGAAGTGGACTTCTCACATTTCTACCTGTGTAAAGATTATCTGACAATTGTCACTTCAAATCAGAAAGCTTCGGCACTACAAGATGAAACAAAGCACCTTCTCCCGATTTTTATACCAATACGAATTTGCAATTCTTCTTTACTGTTCTCTTGTTATTTTTCCAGGTTTACTTAAAAAAAAGACTTGAAAATTCTTCGCCGGGTTTTATCACTTGGTAGCCCAGTGTCTTTCATACCATTAACTAATTCGCTCACTAATCCATGTGATCAGCACTTATCAACCTGTGAGAAATTTGCTCAGAAAATTCTTACAGATCCCATGCATCTTCTGCGCAACGATCTTTCAAAGTGCCGCACCCATATTTCAACACGATCCGCTTTTCGTTCCATACCCTCTAGATCAATATCAATAGGAACCTCACTGTCCTATATTTAGCTCCAATTTTGACAAATCGATGAGTTTTTATATTTTGCACGTGGTGATGAGTGTATTTTTGTTTCATTTATTTATTTATTTCCCTATTTTATTTTTACCCTCAAATTTTTTGACTGACATGCGACATTATTTATAGTACGAAAAGGTCTATACAATACACCACGATACAACACAACCATACATGACGTACTGAGCGACAGCGAATCCGAAATCAATAAAAGTAAGAAAATATTTGGCAGAACGTTGGAATGGTTTGAATGAAACAATTCATTCAAGCAGACGCGAATGGCGAATAAAACGGATGAGTACATCCAATACAGGACGTAATGAGATAATTGTCGATCCAAGTGCAAACGAGGGAGAAAGCCGATGTTGTTCAAATGGGAGTGTGAATGAGTGATTAATAAACTGTAAGTCACAGTGAATATGCAGACTTACACGTTGAGAATTGTCATCCACGAGGCTTCATTCCCCGATAAAACCAACTGATTTAGCATCGTTGTCAGAAAAGAAAGAAAATTTACCATTTCCATTCTAGCCTGATTTCAATTGTCCTGCGGACTACGAGACTCAAATAGGAGTGTCCAAACGGTCTCTTAGAACACATCGAGCATTACACCGAGTCAAATGTGGCTAATTGCAATAAGTCAAGATCAAGAAACAATTCGATGTGGTCTGAGCCAGCGGGACCTTTGGGGCTCGAACGAACGGAAGATCGCATAAGCGAATGGTCAGAGATTTTGCAATAGTATAGACCCCACACTCATTCATCCTTTGATGTACACTCGAAACTTCGGGCCTCGAGCCGAACTCTTCGGTCATATTCACGAAGTGGTCTGATTCAATAGGATATGAACGGATATTTGACAATAGTCAAATTTAATATTGACAGAGTGACATGATTATGAGACACTGAAAATTGGCTTGTTCGCCAGTTAGTTTTGTTTTCACGTAAGGATGCTCAGTAACCAGGTTAGGTGAACTTCGCGTTAGTTGATTAACGCTGATTGTTAAGCGAATTAACTGGAATTTTTGTAAATACAGACAAAGATTCTGCCAGTGAAAAGGGAGAACTCATTGCTTCCTGACCGAGAGTCGGAGTATCTCGCGTACTGCCAGTACAATCTAGAACTGATCCAACCCTCATATTACTGGAATGAAAGACTGATTATCACATTAAAGTTCTGCGTCTGATTAGTGTTTAATTAGTGTCAATCCCTGAACATGCGGTTCACGGAAACTGCATACCATTAAATTCTTTTGCAACTGTTGTGATTCAGGTGTTTTTTCAAATAAACTTGTCTGAAATAGAAAATGTCTAAATTTTGCGAAAATACGAATCATTCAAAGGGTAACTATCATTTTGTCCTAGTGCTTTTTTCGGTGTAGGCATGTGTCCATCATTTCATCATTCCTCTATCGTGTTCATCTGAAAAATATTGTTATATCATTTGGCTATTAAACTTTCACTTTGTCAATACTAGTTGAGTATATCCATGCAACACATTTGTGCTGTATACTCCCAAGTTGACGGCCTATCCACAGACCCCACAAACACGTGACCGAGCTAGCGGACTGAAATAGATTTTACTAATTGATGTTGGTGTTGATTGACCTGAGTTTCGACTCGATTACTCAATCACCATCGGTTTGATCCTGAATTGTTTCCGGATTAATGGCATCTACGTGTCAGCCGGTGCATGTTTACTACATTAAACACGACTACTCGATTTGTGCTCATGCTATGCACACTTAATCCCAAGTTTCATGCTTTGCTTAGCAAATAAAAACAAAACGCCCTCGGTATCGTATTTCAGTATGATCACAACGTGCCATATTTGTCTTGTTTCATTTCAACCAAACTACAGTTTAGGGTTTATGACATATACTCGGAGAAAGTTATCTTGTCCAGATAGGTGCAAAAACCAAAAGCAATTTATCGATGTCTTTTGTGAAGCATGTGACAGTCGAAAATTCTTGCGACGAATTGAAAAGATCTATTCATACCCCCTCGAGCCAAACACGACCTATTCGCTAAGTAGGAATGTAATCTGATATCACCCACATGTCGAAGAAAACGAAAAAAGCATTCTATTTCGTCTCCTCGACGGACGTCAATGGAAATGAGATTTCGACTGGATGACGCGGTGCTTTGGAATGACGCACAATGGAAAGTGAACGGTGGAATGTACAAATCAGCGATGTAGCTGATCAATCATGAACGTGTTGTGCATTTTGAAGAACCTAGCTCTGAGTCTAGTATGGGTCATGTAATGATAGGATTAATGCAAAAACTGGATGTTCAGCGCATTTCTGCAAGCGAATTTGAGGAAACGATCAGGGCGAGCTGTTGCTTCTAGCCGGTACAGCCGATGATATCGCCCTGCTGAGTGTTGATGCAGAAGCGATTCAAAGTGTGTTAGATCGTTTGATGATTGATGTATCTGCGTATGGTATGTGCTTTGCAACTTCATAATTCAGGGTAATTCTTCTAGATTGGCAAGAGCTTGTGTCTGCACTTCCCCTTTGAGATGATCGGTTCGAGGTAGCCTTCGGTAGTAGGTAGGTAGTACATCGGGAGCCTGGTAACATCTGGCGGATGTGTTGAAGAGGAGGTCACATCACTAATTGCGAAACCCAGAGCAGTTTTTGCCAACCTACAACAATTGTGGCGCCGCCATGATACCCTGATTTCCTTCGAGGGAAAGGTGTACAATTCCACAGTTTGTCGTGTTCTACTTCACGGTTGCGAGACTTGGCCTATTCACGTCGAGGATGCCCGGCGACTTTCTATACTGGAGCACCGGTGTCCCCAAAACATTGCTCTTGCCTGGTGGGAATATCGGTTGAGTGGGGATAGTCGTCCTCTGACTGAGATAATCGTTCTCTATCGCCTTCTGTGGCTTAGGTACGTGTTGCATAATCCTGCTAATCGCTCGCATTTCGTGCCCTTTTTGCACTTGCTGGGTAAGGCTGGGAGAAGCAGCGTGGTAGTCAGGTTGTGACTTGGCTTAGAGGTGTAAAAAAGCTAGCTTCGGCTTGGGCCTCGATTGGAGCTTCCCATCTTCCTGGTTGGGGCTCACGAGATGAGGATTGTTGTTAGCTGGACACACTGAAGGACACGGCTCGGAACCGGAGTCAGTGGCGCGAGTGCTAAAGGGCCTGTCTGTATAAATCATCTCTTTAAAAGTGATCCAAAAACCACCAAAAAATCGCATAATGTCTAAGGTGAGCACGTAAAATATTGTAGGTTTAATTTGGTTTGTTAATAAGTTCCCCCTTATTTGTCCACTTGCGGTAAAGTTCCATTTACATGTTGTGTTGGTATCAACCTTGTTTACATATATATATATATATATGCATAAATTTATTCATATGTATATATCTATATCGAGTTTGTGGCGTCAGGAGTGTGCATGGAAGCTCTTCGACAAAGAGTCCACAGAAGAACCACAACTGTGATTCTTTGATAATTCCTTGTCAGTTGAGCTGAGCCAAGCCTAGGAACGAGGGCACAATGCCCCCGGAATATGCACATGTATACATAGAAGTAGTAAGTAGTACCTGACAAGCGACAATAACCGCAAAACCGATTGTGTGCTCCCGGGCAAATTTTGCTCACTCATCCAGATACTACTTATATACATATATATACATATTCGAGTTCAAAGTTCGTTGAGAGTTTGTGCTCCGGCCCATCTTGGCCCTTGTGAAAGCGAATACGAAGGTGACTTTCCAGGACATTCATTCACGTTCAACGTGAGTGCACGTTCGAGTAACTGTAGTTAGACCATTTCAGGGTGACAGTCATCTCTAAAATCGAAAAATTTCGGTTTTGCCAAAAGAATTGACTAATCTACAATGTTTAAATTATTCCGTTAGAGAACACATTTCTGTCGGGCAGTTTACATCCGGTCATCAAGCGAATTTGCCTAATGTATGTGTACCATTGCCCTCATCCATAGACTGTAAGAAGTCCGGAACCCGTGCAATTGTTTGCTGTCATTCTCTTCATCGTTTTTCTCATTTCTTGAACGTTTCAGTGGGCTATTGTTCTTTCTTGTATTACGAAATGTCAATTTCACTTTGATTTGTTTGGGCTATGTGAAACTTTAAAACTGCACTGGATAAAATCGAATGGGGAAGAATGAGAAACCAGTTTTGCTCTACTGTGAATATTTTTTTGATTTTCTCTTTCGGTCTCCATGATGGCAACAAAGTCTAGCCAAATTACATCGTGTTGAAAAAGATGTCCAAAGTGCAAGCGCAATACTACGGCCGTAGTCAGATGGACAGCATTACGGTGTTTCAACCTGAATGTTTAGCGGATCGATTCCAACCAACGTATATCGACTCCACCTGACAGTCTTCTGTTTATCACATACCCGTTCGTAAAAATGACATACCGTGTTCGTTTATGACCAAACGGTCTTAGAAGAAAACAAATGGTAACAGATAAAAGATAGAATACTCGAGACAGGCTGTGGGTTTCTAGGACGAACCCAATCGAGCTTGCTGAGTCTCGGAACATAGCTTTCGGTTTTACAGCCGACTGCAAATCGGACAGATGGTTTGTAATGGGAGCGAGAGAGGGGTGAGCCTGCGGGGGGGGGGTTCACCATCTTCCCTGGAGTAACTGGGACAGACTAGTCAGTTTGGATGAGATCGCTGGCCATTCGCATTAATGACCATTTTCTGGCTGACACGATTCCATTATCCTAGGCTAGTGAGTAAGGTTTGCCCATCAGACGCTACTAAAGACACGTACATATATGCCGAAATCATTACAGAAGAACTAGGAAGAAATTGTTTTCCCAAGTAATGAATGCATACCCCCAATCGCATAAGTAAAATATAGTCCTAAAATGTATGGGTCGCAACCGGGCCTACGACTGCAAAATCGCTCACCTACCCGTAAACTTGAATACCTAAGGACTAAATTTTGTTCATAAAGTACAGTGGAAAATTGTATTGGTAAATATTAGTAGAAGGATATTACGTGCTTTCGTGAAACGGTTCACCTTATGATGTCAATACACAATTTGACATTACAAAACCATATTGGCATTATACACCTGCCGCATCCTCGTTAGGAATCATCACCGGTGCACATCCACCGAGCCCGAAATCGAACGCGAACCCAGGACGAACGGCGGTGAGTCGAACGACTTCACCATTACGTCGCCGAGCAGGCTATCGATGGTTTGCTGAACTTTACCACACGATAATGTTGCATTTATCCGTCATTGATTTGGACGGCCACGGGCTGCTAGCTTAATGCGATTGACCCCAACTGATAGATGACTTCTGTGTAGGTAGCCTAAGTACAACGAAGGCTTTGGGCATGGTTACTTGGTGGGTATTCGTAGCAGTAGATTGTTTTAACGAAACAATTCCATGTACTTTTATGGCAAGATGACCCTTCATATCACATGAAAACACAATCTCCTCTCTCTGCTACTTCTAATCAAATAACTTGAAATACGATGAAATGTCCGCGACTTTAAATTCACCGATCCGGGATTTGCGTATGTCATCATTTTGAACAGAATTTCCAATCAGACAGGGAACATATTTGATGGATGATAATAGTCTGGTTTGTTCGTCCTCACTTTTTTGACTGGCCGCAATTAGAAATTCGACCGCTTTCTCTTTGGGTAGGAATATCGCCTTAGTACCAATGATTCAGGTAAAAAAACACATCTCGGTACAAACAGAAAATGCCTCTACGTAGTTCTTTTGTGACCGACTGAAAATGAAACACCGCCGCACTTGTAATGCTCAGAACATCATGCAAGAAGTCCCTACCTTCAATTTGACAAGGGTAGTTAGGTTTGAAAAGGTTTGTCGCGGATACGAAACGGGTATCGAATCCGCTTAGCACACCTGGTTTGGCGATCTGTTAATCCAAAAGCTGGGGACCATTCGAAGCTCCATCCAATGTTCCACACGTCCAACTTCTGTTAGACACTACCAACTTGTCCCGATCTCTGTCGGCCCGTTTAGCTTTGTCATATTCTCAATCAAGTGCAACGTGCAATATCCAAAATTAGCTTTCTTCTACACCGATTGAAAATTGGAATTTCCCAGTAGCGAATGAACTTCATATTTGAAGTCCGGTACACTTGATTTCTGCTCTCAGATGCATGGAAAAGCCACAAGTACTGGAACGATATTCGAGTTGTCAAAAGTTTCCGGACAGAGATGAAATTAAGAAATGCATCCGGTTATGGGATATTTCACATCCCAGTTCAAGAGAATTTTACTACAAATCCAGCTAACGGTATTGCGATTAGTTTCCATTTTATGCCTTTGAGTTTTGAATTGTCCTCACGTTTCGTTCACGTGACTATGTAGACCCAGGTGAGGCATAGGATTTCGTTAACACGGGTTAATATTCAGAATATGCTAGGCTAGGAATTCGGCTTCAAGTTTAACGGGAATTGATTCTCGACAAGTGAAAGGTTTGTAAATTCGTACCCAGGGGATAAATATGCTTTCTGGACAGGAGCTTAGAAATTTTTTGAATATAAGAAATAATTATGATTTGGTCTACGAACTTTTAGTCAGCATGAATTTTCGACCTTAAGTGAACATCGTAACCTGGCGTACATGACCGTCAGAGTATCCGAAATGCCATTACCTGCTTCCTTAATCTACTTGATCAGTTGTACCTATGGAACGTAATCGGTGCACTAAGATTCTTTCACAACCCTTATCCGAAAGCAACTGTTCATAGAACCGTAATCAGGAATGCTCTTGTGAGAGCTTTAAGAACTGACGTGTACCGGTGGACAGATATCTGCGTTCGTATTGAGATTTGGCTAGACAGTGAATTCCACCATCGCACGCACACACACACACACACACACACGAACAACGAGAGAATACTGTCCCCAAGATCACTTGGTCAACAATCGATTGTCGAACGGTCGAACATGAAAACACAAATATATATACATGTATATATATATATATATATATATATATATCAATTCAATGAGGTTAAACTTGTTCACCTGGTAAAGAAATTGAAGAAAAGTCACCTACCCATTTCTGGTTATTCATTACCTGTTTTTGCATTCTTGATTTAAGAAATAAAGTTTCGCTTTCTTTTATAACTCCATTCAGATTGTCTGTTAGTGTCCTCAGTTCTAATTCCCGTAGGTATTTGATTTCCATAAGTCTTGAACGATCCTCAGTCCAGATCGTCAGTCTGAGGGAGACGTTTGTGGAAACTGTCTTCTGTGTTGCGCATTGAATACATTTTTTAATGTCTTCCAGTAATCATGTGACTTATGAAGGGAATCAATTAGATTAATCTTCTCCTATCCCCGTGCTTCAATTCTAGGCAAAGTATTTGCTTGTATTCAAAACAAAATATTCGGTTATCTGACCAGGGATTTTATTGATTGACCTGAACAAAGAAGAATGGTGGAATTCAATTCATCTACTTATCGTTTTGTTCAAAATGATTTGTTTTCGATAACACACGAAAACAAACTGTATGAAATTGATTAGTTTACAAACAAAATAGAAGTACAACAGATATTGTCTCAGCCTGAATCAGATAGGGAGGGAAACGAAATATGCAGGATAGACTGATGATTCCTAACAAGGATAAAACAATGATACAGTGTTTCCATGGTTTCTTAACAGCGAACTGAGCGTTGATACAACATGATGAATTATTTCCTATGAACTGTTTTACTCGTGTCACTGTAAGATTGTCTGGTGAATGCACAACTCGGAAGATCACTGAACGGATTTCCAATTCAGTGAACAATACACGGATAGTTTAGGCGCATGTCGAGGAATATTTGCAATGAGTGCAAAAGAAACAACTGACCAGCAAACTGTCGAGGGGCGTCAACCGTCTGAAGGGGACAGATAGGACTTAACAGGAATGGGTCTCGGAATTGAGAAATCAGTTTGAAATAAGAGTCACCAAAGGTAGTTTGATAAGTCCCCAACTGGAAAGCTCCCATGCTATGATAATCCAGGGGTATATGAAGGAATAGAGCTTTGGAACAATGGCTTTCGACTTGAAAACATTGCAAGAAGTAGCGTGATTTCCGAGTAAGTTGCATGGTCTAAGGTCACCCGCCAAATGTGGATGGGAAACCGTGCAAGAACAAACAGCATGGAAACACACACACATGGGAATGAACCAGAAAGAAATGGGTAACCATCAAGAATCGAATGAATGACACGAAAATGACATCTTCAACTAGGCGGGATAAATACTAATTGTTTCGACCAATTTGACCAGGACGGATAGAAGTCACAGATTACGAGATGCAAGCATTGCGTTTAGTCTTTTCAATCTCGCATACAAAATATGTTGATTCACGTTAGAATGAGACGAGGAGAAACGCAATGAAAGAGCAAACAGCATAGATGAATTCAGGGGGAACATGTTTGGCAAAAGCCGAAAATCGACACACGTTTTGTGGGTCAACATTATTTTGCGCACCTATGGATGGCCTCAATCGATAAAGCCCCCTCCCCCCCAAAAAAGAGGTCAACAGTCACGGGTTACGGTTCCGTAGAATCACTTGGAGTGCTTCGTCAAGGTCAATTGGTTGACCAAATGTCCTGATATGTTTCGCCGGTGACGAGACCTGGTTGGGGATATTCAGCCTGAATTGCATCGAAGCCCATAGCCTACCAAAAAACAAGCGTTAGATGAAAGACGACCAGGAAACGGCAAATTTAACACAGAAAGAAATGCGGAAGAAAAATGGCCCGTGTGATATGTTTTAATGCTTCTCTTTTGATAGCCAACTCCCAGTATTTAAAAGGAGCTATAATTTCTTGGCTACGTCACCCAGCCCTTTCTTTTTAAAGAGGAGTTTACATTTTTGCGAAAGATTAACGAAGATAGTCAAAGATTTGCAAAATAAATCATTTGCCGAGTACATTCGATTTTTCCCGTACAAAGTTCGGATATTTGAACGTATCCACCTTCGAGCTTGCTTTGTTTGGACAAATACAAACTCGCATAACATACACCGAGTACTGAGCATGTTGTGTTCTTCCGCGTTCCTCGAGGGAATAGTTCCGAAAAGTGGGCAAATTTTTCACTGGGAATGCTTGTGAATGTGACCAGATCTATGGATAGTTTGATCAGCCAAACCTGGACCCCGGATTATCTTTTTTGTTTTTCATTTTCTAATTCGTTCATGGTGATACCCAAATCGTTATCAGTGTGTTGCCTTAACGTGAAAACCAATTCTGGTATCCGACTCAGAAACATAACCCTTTGAGAATGGCCTATGTGCCAGAATGTCGATATTGGAACACTGTTCTCTCAGTAGTATGGTTAGCATATAGTGAGAAAATTTTGAGAACAAGTCAGAGGTTAGACTTTAGGTATTGTCATCTATGGTCGAATGTTTAAATTGGTTCAGATGTGTTTTAAGCATGTTCACAAAAAGCCTGTTTCGTTGTTTGCCGTTGTCCAAGACAGATGGCGATTGAGGAATGGATCAAGGTACTCAACCGCTGAAATGGCAAAATGCATAGAAATCTTCCCCGATGAATGGGCTTCTTTGGGTCCAATCCGACTGGTGCATTTGGGCCTTGAGGTATCCCTAAACGATGGTTGGTGACAGTGGGTGATATGCGTGTATGTCGCAGTGACTGACCATTTTGCATTCAAAATCTGTTGCTCTTCTGTCTCCATTCTTCCAACATCCATCGTTCTTTTTTTCCTTCTCTGTAGACGAGGTTGTGAGATAGTAACAAAATCTAGTATGCTTCGATGTATTGTCAATAGTTCTAAAAATGAACTGAACCTGACTAATCGATAAATGCATCCTAATACCAAAATTATTTGAATGAATAAGGAAGTAGAACAAAATAATTATTTTCATTACTAATTTTCTTTCTGTTTTCTCTTACCGACAGTGTGGTCAGTTGCTCGACATCCGAGTACACAAATACACGTAAATTATTTCATTCCGGCCTTGGTTAACTAACAATTGACTGCCCCTTACGGAACAAGACGGAAGTTGAGAAGCAATCACAATTCGCAGATTTTTTATTCGTACCGAACAAGAAAGACTTTATTGGATGAATTCAACCCAAAATCCTCATGCGACTTACTTACGAGCTGACTTATCAGTGTCCAATGCTAAGTCGCAGTTGGGTACATTGATCTAGGATGATTATAATAAATCCAGTTTGCCCTCTGAACTCGAGGAACGTTTCATTTTTTGGCGTGAATTGGTAATTTACAATGCAATACGCCTCGAGTAGACAAGTATGAGGTCATCTCACAGTCTTTTCTTTTTGTTCGTACTATTTGATAAACATCCAATTGATTCTATCTCTAGCTGGAAATCATTTGTTCCCCCCCCCAGACTTTAACAAAAACAAACAAGTGCAGACAGAGCGATACCTCGTTTCTGTATCAAAAATAATCATATGCACCTGTCTACTACGGTCAGACATTGAACTCGCAACTGCGACGCGATCCCGAGATGAACGATTGCGAGTCCAACGCTCTAGACATTAGGGCACTAGGGCGGATTTTCAACGACTCATCGAACATCACAACTACATGATGCAACGCCCATATCCGCGAACGGATTTTCCGGGGCCACAGACCTTGAAACTCAACAGATCAACGATTCTCGGGTGAGAAGGAACTGCTCTGTAGTAACCGAACATTTTAATGCAGATTCATACAGGGCTTTGTTGCCTGACAGTTTAGGGTAGTAGGAGAGTTAACGTGGATTTCCAAGTGATTCTTCCTACAGTATCAACGTTCACCTTGGCACTGAAAATCATGGGAACACTACTGTACACCTTGTTAGGAATCATCACCAGCGCATATCCACCACGCCCGAACTGAGACGCGAACCTGGGAAAAACGATTTTGCGTCGAGCACCTTAACCACTACACTACCGGGCCGACACTCGGTGCTACAAGCAAGACAAATTTCTAAAAGCATCAAGCATACAAACTGTAAAGTTTACATATGTTTGTAATCGGTCGCTCGGTCGACTGCTCTAGTGAATGCGTGATATACATCCTGAGAGAGAATATTCAACAGACAACCAAATAAGACATTCATAGGTCCGAGATCGTACGTGAACATTTTTGGAATCGGTTTTTAATTTTTTCCGGGGAAAGTTGATGTGAAGATCTCGGTACAAGGAGCGTTGTGGGACGCATGCCTAAAAACCAAACGGTCATGCAGTGTGTCATCACTGTGTGGAATTCGGACCACGATGCGCCGAACGTAGAAAGCCTGTTTTGACCGACCTACCGTCGTTAGCAGGTGAGACTTTGGTCCAATATCCCACTCTCAAGGTATCAAACAACGCTTAAAAGAATCGGCGCTATCTCACTAATACAAAACCGGTTGGCAGGAATCATTAAAATAAAATTAGTTGACGCTTTTCGCACCAGTTTTTTATGTGTGCACAAGACAGAAAGTAGAATGTCATCACCTCTCAGTGGATTAATTCCCGATCTGTGCGCAAATGACCATTCCGAACGTTTCCTATGATGGGATTCTTGAACTTCGGGAATGACAAGTTACAAGTACATGTCTAGCCAATGATTACATCGTCTGCACACATGACTATACTGGCACTTTTTAAGTCAGACATGAAGTTCAATAGGCTGAATGCGGAAACGGTGATGATATCTGATTGCCGGTCGACGGTTGCGATAACAATTATCCAGTAGTGTCTATATATATGTATATATATATATATGTATATATATAAACATACACTGAGTTTTTGAGACTGCACACTCGAATGTATTCATACCAGTTAACGCCTGGTCACAGCCGAACAGCGCTTTGTTGAGGCGGAGCCTTTTGGTCAGTTGTATCAACATTACAAAACGTACAAAAAATGAGAACATCAGATTGGATGTAAGCGTGCCATATGATCGTGGTATCAGATTGTAGTCACGCAGACCAATGAGTATAACAAGTCAACGATAATTTTGTTTCATATAGCGATTTTCTGATTACGGTTTACTGATCGGCTTGTGGACTGTACTGGCGGTCGATGTTCCCTCACGTACCAGTTAGGCAGGGAGAAAAATTCACGTGGCTAAAAGTAAAGTTAAGAATGGAACATTTGCTTACGAACATGAACAACTTGCACTATCTCAATGGATTTGAAAAGTGCTTTTCGGTTCCGGTTGAGTTTGACCGTTTTCATGGGAATCTAATCGCGCCGATTGGCGTTCAGTTTGCAAACGTCTCATCACCAGGTATAATTACCGAGACAGATTATGTCAATTCAGTTGCGTATGAAACATATGCGATTTAACGACCAGGCTTAGGGACCATGGGAACATATAAAAATTTGTTAGATACCTTATGCGATGAGGACTTTACCACCGAAATGCCAAGTGCAGCGATCGGAATCCCAAGGAAACTGCCAGGACAGAGATGCATCGTGATCAGTATTTAGCATTAAACAGCAATGCAGGCTTCACTGGCTGCTGAAAAGTTTCTATAAAAGAGTGAATATCCAAGGGGAACAGCGAGTGGACCTACATAGGCGGGAAAAGATAAGATGCTGCTGCACCCAACGCACGAAACACAGTCTAACTGTACAACCGCACGTGTTTTCAATCATTCTGATTTGATAGAAAATGACAACACGAGCACCACTGTTCACAGTTCATTGACATATCCTTCAGTGTCTCCAGCCAGCTAGCTGACGAGTCTTTCGGACCCCAACCATGAAAAATTGAGACAACTACCTTACCTAAGTTCACTGTACATTTTCTCATCCCGCGTTGCCACGTCATCTGTTGGCCTCCACATGGCGTCTTCCATTCCTTTGGAGGAACGCAAAATAGGGCACGATATGGTAGACGAGTGTTCGTCATGCGCAACACGTGACCCAACCAGCGAAGTCTACTAAGCTTCATATGCTGAAACAAGCTATTCTCAGAAGTGGCATCCAATACCAGATTCCTAACCTCAATATTACTCACCCGGTCACTCCATCCAATCCTAGCCATATTACGTAGACATCGGTTGTCGAAAACCTCGAAACGACGAACATCTGCGACACGCGTACTCCATGTTTCGCAACCGTACAACAGAACTGAACGCACTGCAGCACAGTACACACGACTTTTCAACTTCAGCGAAATATCAAGCCGACGCTACAAGTGGTTCAGTCCAGCGGAAGCTGCTAGATCTAGTTGATAAGTGGCTGATGTAAGTAGAGAAGAAAAACAATGAATGAACAGCATCCCGAAACCCTCCTGAGTTGTTAATCAACGGTTTCGAAACTTTACCATCCATTCGTGTGCACTAGGTTCGGTTAGCAAAGTAATCAGACAGTCATGCCAATAAAGAACTGGGACAACCAAATGTTTCCAGTTTGTGAAGTAAAAGAAACCGTGGGACCAAATCAAATACTGACGAATAGTCTAGAGAGGCGCAATGCACAGATTTCATCGATGAGTTTAAAGATTTTACAGATGTGGTGTATGATGGAGGCGATAGCGTCCGAAGTGAACCTGTTAGATTGATAGGCAAACTGAAAGGGGTCGTCAGGAGGAATCATAGAAGGACGTAGGCGCTTAAGTATAGCATTCTGTGTCAGGTTAAGACCAGAAGACGTTAAAGCGATGGGACGAAAGTGTTTCGCTAAAGCAGTAGAACTGCTAGATTTTGTGATGGGAATGATAGTCACGGGTCTCCATTAGTTAGGGATAGAAGACGAGCGTAATGATGAATTAATCACAGAAGTGGATGCATCCGTCAGAGCCCCGGCACCATGCCCAAAAAGAGCTGATGATAGACTTTCAGGACCAATTCCTCTGGTAATTTTAGTGGTGCGCAGAAGGTCGTGGAAATGCATCTCACAAGTGAGTTATTACGAGGTTTGTATTGTACGGTTTGGGTACAAAAATAAAGTCTCTTTTTTGTCAAAAAACTTGGGTTTTTTTTAAATGCTCCTTCCGCTTCCTTAGGGATTTCAGTATCACGGAGGAGATACGGCCATTTGAGACAAATAATATTTCCAAGGGACATCAGACATCAAAGATCTCGCCGGCATTCTCTGTGAAAAGTCTGACATTGTGATTGATCCGCTATTCAAAACAGAATCGTGCTGATGCGTGTGAAAGCGATTTGCGAAGAAGAGTCAGGTTGTGGTGTGAAAAGTTACGGATGCGAAGTTGGATTTGATTTATTTGTTTGAAGGAATGGAAGTGTGGTCTGGAGTATATCTTGGTCCTTAAGAGAAGCAGACATTGATCACAACTTGAGATGGTAGCTCTCAGCTTCGAGTGAAATAAATTACTGTGTTTGATAATAACTCTATCGAAAATGAAATCGCGCTCTGTTGGGAGAATCCCAGAGGTCAGTCAAATTGAACATAGTCAGCAATAGGTTCGATCTATGATTTGAATCACCTGCAACGATATGCAGACTTTCCTCAAGAAGTGGAACAATAAGTGCTAGAAAAGAGTCGAAAACTGTTTTCATATGCATGCTGCCACACCACTTCCAATCTTCTTCTTGGTCGACACTCCGTTCTGCCGATGGAGTCTTAAGATGTCTATTGACACGAGTGAATCAAAAATATCCGGATTCAGTCAGGATTCTTGTAAGCATATGATACAAGTGTGAACATGAATCGGCAGTTGGAGTGCAGGAGACAGATCCGACATTTTCGTAAACGGATAAGCGAATTTTGGCACTCATTAACGCCGGAATAGACATCCTGAACGGAGAGATGCATTGAAGAGCTGTCTGCCCGGCAGCTAGCAAGAGTATTTGTTCTGGATAGATTAGAAGATCTTCGAGGTAGAACAGAAAGTGATCCCAGTGCAGAATAAATACCGATCGGGTTATTCAGCAGCAATAGCTTGGACCGATTTTACAGGTAGATGGAGGGTATAATGGAACGAAAACTCCTGAGGGTAAAACAACGAAATCATGATGATACAGGATGATTTATGTCCACTGTGGACAGGGTGCATTGTGTTCACTTGGTGTTCTCCTTATCTTCTACTTCATCCACATCTACGTTTGGGTCCTCTTGGTGGAAGATCTCGCACACGTTCTCTCTTGTGTGCAGCAACGGCTACGGCGATGTTCTTATCACGGATATCATATCTCATGCAGCTGTTTTCCTTCCAAAAGAAGGGAAACTCGCAAGGTTTAGCGGATGCCCAAGCCCTTCGATTCCAACGTCATTTGTTTTTTCCACTTGTGGCACTTGTTTTATCTTTTTTCGATGTTCGTGTATCAATTTGTTGCTCTAACTTACATGTAGCGTTATCAGGTTTGTTACCTCGTACCCGTCTTCTAGAAGTATATGTTGTACCAATGAACAGGAAAATTTTTCGGAATTTGCCATGTCGATATAGGTATTGATCTTGGGATCCTCGCAATTGAATTTCCCATCCTCCAGTTTGCTGAAAACTTCAACAAGGTTTCTGGTTGTTGCGAGAAATGCATGTCTTTGGTTTAGTAGACGTCCTTGATTGGGTCACGGGTTGCGTATGGCGAACACTCGTCTACCATACCGTGTCCTATTTTGGGTTCCTGACACGGAATGGAAGAAGCCATGTGGAGGCCAACAGATGACGTGGCAACGTGGAATGAGAAAATGTATAGCGAACTTAGGTGAAGTAGTTGTCTCAATTTTTCGTGGTTGGGGTCTGAAAGATTAGTCAACTAGCTGGCTGGAGACACTGAAGGATATGTCAACGAACCGTGAACAGTGGTGCTCGTGTTGTCATTTTCTATCGAGACAGAATGGTCAAGAAAAGTGGACTTGTACGGTTAGACCGCAGTCCGCGCTTTTGTCGTTGCATTCCGCATTCTCCCTGTATATTCACCTGTCTTATAGCAACGTATTACTTGGAGAGAAATGCATTTCCTACTGGGTCTTACCATATTGTTCAACGCCTAACGATGATGATGATAGTGATTGTGATACTGATATTAACATCGGTACTGGAAGGAGTACAACGGTACTGTTGCTAACGGTGCATCGGATGATGATTCGGTTAGTGATAACATGGTAATGATATTTATGGTGGTCAGCGCCGATGACGATGTCAAGATAGATGAACCGCGTGATTTGGACAATCATAGACACGGCGTCTCCGATGTAGTTCTTTCGTATCGGTTACCGAAGATTTCTTTTTCCCTTTTTACCAATAGTAGAAAACTCACCACATTTTTTAAAATCGAACATTTGCTTTCGCTTTGATAAATAAATGCAGCTGATATTTGGTCACGACGCCAATTGGTCACTGATTAAATGCAAACTGGGTTTACGAATACTCAAAAACGTCATTCAGTATCCATTTTTAAATGAATAGACGATAAGTAGTCTCTTTCGACAATATTCCACTTTCTAATGGATTCCGTTCCTTGAAATGTGTTTGCACATCCAATCGATTTTTGGATGTAAACATTTTCCAAACATTTATTCCTATACCCAACCATCAGTATCGTCGATCACATAATCTTGAAAGAGATGTTCAATAGTGCGAGAAATTGAAAAAAAAGATTCCTAACAAGGATGAAATAGCTGTACAGGGCTTCCATGGTTTCTTTATGGTGAGTTGACCGATCATATCACATGGTGAATTATTTCATGAAAACATTCAATCTCCTACTACTAAAATGTATCAAGTAATCAAGCTGTGTAGGTCATATCCAAAGCCTTGGTCGTACTTAGGCTACCTGCAGAGAAGTCATCTATGAGTAGGGGTCGATCGCTGTGAGCTAACGGACAGTAACCGTGCAAATCAGTCACGGATAGGTGCAACATCATGTGGTGAATTTGAACAAACCGTTCAGAGCCTGCCCGGTAGCGTAATGGCTAAGGCGTTCGACTCACAATCGTTCGTCCTTGTTCGGGTTCGCGTGCCAGTTCGGGCGCGGTGGATATGCACTGCTGCTGCTGCTGCTGCTGATTCCTAACAAGCTGGATGAAACAGCTCTACACTGCTTCCACGGTTTCTTTATGGTGAGTTGAGCGATCATATCACATGGTCAATTATTTCAAGAAAGTAAATCCCCGTTGATCTTGACTGAATGCAAATCAACACGTCAATTTCACACGTGAATTCACTTGTGGTATGTGGCAAACAGCCAAGTTCGTAGGACCGGTAAAAATAACTCGGATATGATTCATCGACCGTCAACATTGTGATGAACTTGTGTGATTGGATCACGTTTTAACATAACCAAGTTGCACCGGTCGAATATGTTGTTGTTGGGCGGTGAAACAGATTTGTATGGAGTGAACAATAAAAGATGATCAATTACTAGTGTGGTTCGGTTGATTAAATTGACATAATTTATTCTGTTTAATATTTTTACAAATTTATTTCTCATATTGCATTTTCTTGGTGTTAGGTCATGCATAGCCCATCTCAATTCAAATTGACAACACATGAAAAAGTAATATTCCAAGTTTTAGAACATTCTTATTTTCGAAGAATGACGTATTGTGTTCGAAATTCCAAGCATGACCTGAAGAATGTGTTGATCTTTAACTTTCAACGATATTTCTCGTTTTGAAAAAAACTTCAATACTAGCATACAAACTGTCGAGTTAGTCGAGGTATATGTCTACGTTCGAATCAGTAGCAGTTGTAATTTTTGTCTTGATTAGATGCACTGAACAAATTCTGTGTTGAAATCCGAAAGAATTCTTTATGTAGAACTATCAAAAAAACATACAATGTCGTTTATAAGTCCGGATAGATATTGTCCTCGAGAGATATGTTTTTACATCCGCCGATGAGGTCAGTGTCGTTTTTTCCCCTTAAAATTTCACACAAATGACCATGAGAAGAGCAAAGCCGTGGGAGAAACATACGTGGAACGTGTCTGTGGCTAGCTTGTGCGTATATCTCTTGTTCACAGCATATGAAAGTTGTCGGTACAAAGGGGATTTGATTTAATTAACTGAATAAAGGTGACCAAAAACTAATCACAGCGTTCAGAGTTGAGAACAAAAACGAGATGAAAACCGGTTTACATTGCCATCTAATCGATTTGTAATCTAAAGGATAACCTTTTGACTAAAATAACCACGTCACAAATCAATACCGAGTGCACATTTTCCAGAGTACATTGAAAATGTAACTGGCAGTTGTTTGGCGTATAAAGAAAAAAGATTGGCTGACAACCTGCAAGGAAGGTAGTTGCACCGACCGAGAGTCCAAAGGACTTCATAATCAAACATAACTTTAACGGTGCCCAGTTTGTTAGCTAGTCATCAATCAGTTTGCAAAAATTCGGACTACCTGATTTAGGCTACGAAATCGGTAAGACTGACATGTCAAGATGTGTGAAACGATTTTTAAGGTCGAAGGATAGCATTTAAAACATTTTTAATTTTACTTTTAAAACAAATAAAATGGAATGTCATGAAATAATTCGCTGAACTAGCTATTGAGAAATCATAAAAGCATTGTATACCTGTTTCATCCGGGTTGGAAATCATCACTGGTGCATATCCATCGCGTCCGGAAATGGAACGCGAACACGGGATGAATGAACGCCTTAGTCATTGGGCTAGTCAGGCGGAATCTCAACGATTCATCGAACATCACCACTGTAGGATGTAGCGCCCATATCCGTGGACGGATTTTCAAGGCCACACACTTTTAAACGCACCAAATCACAGACTAGCCACCAAGGCGGTACTCCTCTGGAGAAAGCGAACACATCAGTGTAGAACCGCACAGAGCTTTGTTACTTGATAAAGTAGAGTAGTAGGAGATTTAATTCAAATTTCCGAGCGATTTTTTATGCCGTATCAGCGTCCAGCTTGACAATGAAAATCATGGAAGTACCGTAAACCCGTTTCATGAGCAGCGCATATGAATCGCACCCGAAAAGGGACGAGAATCCGGGACGAACTATTTTGATTTGAACGCGCTAACCATTACGTCTCCGGGCGTACACTCAACAGTTTGCTGAACTTCACCTCACAAGGATGTTGCAGTACAACGTACTGAACGTGTTACAATAGCAAGGGTAAATATGGGCAATCTTTAGCCGAAATTCGACATTCCCTGGGAAACATTTAGCGGCGGATTCCTCGCCAACGTCCTCGAGGTCAAAAGTGTGCATCAAACGGACGATTTGCTCCACAAAATGTCACTTTTACAAGTCACCAATTGCAGACAAACACGAATATTCCTTGGAAAATTCACACGGAGCACATTGAGAAAACACCGTGGCGAACAAGCTTGTTTTCAGCGATTCGTACTCATGCCATTACATCACTACATACTGGGAAAAATTCACTTTAAGAAGGACTGGATTAGTCAGATAAATGTATGTTTGGGGAAAGGATTTGTGACGTTGCATGCATAACCTCAATACACAAGAACATGTTGTGTTAGCTTTTTTGTTGTCTACGGTTTGCTTTGCGCAACCACAAATTGTTGCACTTCAACTCCCCTGGTCCACCCCCTCCCTTCCCAAGGCAAACCCTAGACAAAAAATCAATCAACGCAACACGTTCTTGTGTATTGAGGTTATGCATGTATACACCACAAATCCCTTCTGTACCCATATTTTATCGGATTAATCCAATCCTTCCTAGAGTGAATTTTTTCCAATATGTAATGATGTAATGGCATGAGTACAAATCACTGGAAACGATCTCGTTCGCCAAATTGGATTTTCTCAAACACTAATATGTCTACTCAAGTATTCGAATAGGCCCCGTTAGGCCTCCGGGTAAATTTTATTCTTCAATCAGTATGAGAAACATACCAGTGAGAAGGAAAACCAATACTTTCGGGCCTTGTGGCTCTTTTCTGAAGGTTAGCTTTGTCTGAGCGATGAAAATCCTCGGACGAATAACCATACGATTCTCAAATCGATCTATCACCCATTCACGCTCTTAACGATTCAAATGAGATTCTAGTGAGCAACTAAAAAGGAGTGTACTATTATAGCTATGGTTGGACAAGACAGTACCGAGTACGCATACGTGACTAGCGGCAATAACCGCAAAAACCGGTCGGGTGTTCATCCATACTACTAAGAAGAAAAAGCCACCACATACATTTGAAAGAAAAAATGGTAAGTCACTGAGATTAGAGCCCCTATTGGTCTTGAATGCGTTTTGGCTGATTCAAAAAAGCTAACAGTTCGATTAGTGGTCAGAAGTGCATCGAAGTGTGACAAAAAACCCTCACGGAAGGCTTTCCAACTTTTTTTTTATCGTTTCATTCCTTTATTAATAAAATAATAGTGCATATAATTTTTCGAGAAGTAGGCCGCGGCCGACGCAGAGGGCTGCCAGTTGGGGAAGTTGACCGGCCGCGAGAGGATTCGAATCCGCGACCCTCACGTCCAAACGCCACGACCCTATCCGTCTGGTCAGCGCCGCATGTTAACAGATATCGTCTTGTTGGGGTTCACCATTTCAGGACAACTGGATTCCCCAATCACGAAATTCACAGCGAACCTGTTCAGCTCGTAGATTTCCCGTTTTCTTACTGTAATTCGTATCCGGACCTGTTTCTTGTGGGCCTGTTCCCTTTCGACGTGGTACTTCGAATAAAGGAGAGAAATTCATCCGTCTGTACGTGTGTGATTTCAAATTGAATAAGTCACTGAAATCCTTGGTGAACACAATAAAGTTTGTAGAGTCTGCAAATGACGTTTACCGTAGAAAACTTTCGGAAAACCAGATTCGTTGCTGGACACTTTTGCTCGTTTGGCCCTAATCTGAGCATGAGTTTTTCTTTCTGGTTAACATCTACAATGCGATTGATCAGAATTGCACCCTTGGGCAAGATTTTAGATTATGAGGAAAATAAGGAAATGATATGTTTATTCGGAATATCTTGTTCCTAGTTCGAATTATAGCGAATCGATTGTTCGAATTCCAGATGGATTTTTGCCAAATCGGGTAAAAACCGAGTGACGGGGAAATAGCATTCAATCGACTACTGTCAACACAACACAAGAATGCGTATACGTGAAGCGTTAACCGTAATGAGGTTTGTTTGTAACTACTAGTTTGTTTGGTTGAAAGCTGGTTTTAATAAGGTTACCCCTGGGGTAGCAGATGGCATATGCTCATGTCCACTATCCTGGTCAAAGATAGGCACGGCTCTGGCGACATGACTGAATATGTCAGTCGATAATCTAAGGAAAAAAAGTGGCATGCAAACGTCATTTGATATCGATTAAGCCGGCGGATTAATCGATCATTAAATGCTGACCATACGAAACCAATGTAAGTGTACTGTTCTGGTCTAATAAAGGAACCTATATATGGTCGGCAGTGGCCAAACGGATAAGGTCGTGGCGTTTGGACGCGAAGTAAGCCGTTGCGAATCCGACCCAATTGGCAGTCCTCTGTGTTGGTCGCGGCTCCCTTCCTGAAAAATGATGTATTCTGTGGATTCAGTAAAAGAGGAAGAAAAGATAAAAAGATAAAAAAGGTCTGTTCAGTTTATCTGTTTTCTGTTACGGCTAGCACGAATAGGAGATGGAAGCTTTTGTCGATCGATAATTCGAAGCCACAGCAGACGTCTCCCGTCCATTTGGTCCTTTTTATTACTCCAAATACGAAAGTTGTTCTCCTCGAACGAATAACCTAATCCCATCTAGCATACCAGGGGGAACATCGATTTTTATTCTGTTCAGCACTTAAATCATATTGATTTGATACGATAAACAAATAACCTCGTTTTGTGTCCTAAATCGAGCCTTTCAGGCGATTGTCATTTCTCGTGAGGAAAAGTGCCAAATTTGTCAGATCAGATCGAGGGAGAAGAATAGTGTGAAAATTGTTAGGAATACGCGGATCCTCATCTACGTGCACGAATACCGCGGTCAACAATTCTGCCAGAAAATGCTCGGAACTCATTCGCCACCGACGACGATCGCTAGACTTGCCGAGATAGCCGGTTCGAAGAAATCGCAAGGGTTATCAATTACACCATCGGACATCTGCGTCGAAACAAATTCACCGTTCCCGGTTCTTTCCCCGTTTCGACATAGTTGTGGTTGCATTGAAAAACAAGATTTGGTTGGCAATATCACAAGAATCGGAGATTTTCCGTTAGACAAAGGGTTCGAGACGCAATTCATAGTTCGCCGAAAGTTTTACTTGTTGTTCCATTCCACTTTTCCATAGTCTCATTAAATTTGTTTCGTGTCGAGATCCCAAATTCGTCTTCGTGAAGCAAAACAAATTAGAAACGGAACTCCCTAAAGCTTAACTCTTGTTTTGAATCGATTCACCAAAGTCTGGTAAGCAAATCCACAGAAGATGACACTCAATGAACGATGCGGCCAAATTTGAAGATCCCGCCTTGCTGGCCCTGTTAAGCCTCGTAGAAACGTAACACTTGATAGAAAGTCTACGATTTTTGAAGGACTAAGGTTGGTGTAAATACGGTCTTCTTTGTACTCACTTCCCCCATGGCACAGATAAAGTTTTGTCCGACGTACAACTCGCTTGCTGCTAGAACAATGAATGGACGATGGTCCCATGTAAAGGTCACGCGGGCAATATTGGGTACGCATAACTGATGAGAGGCAGTAGCTGCGAAGCCGGTCGCGTGTGAAACATACTACTGACAACGGTACCAGTTCCTCTTGGTATCTTACACGATTTTACGCACACATCTGACGCAGTCTCTGTCGGTCAACTGATTCCACAAGTCCAGTTTCGATAAACTATTTGCTAAGTTTGCCTAGTAAATTTGCCAATGATAATTTTTTAGCATATTTCTGTCTCAATGGCTGATACTCAGGATTGCAAGTTTGTTACGTCGCGGATATTTTGTGAGTTACTACTTATCAGTACACTGGATCAACGAGTACTTATATCTTACGTGTTTCGAATGTGAACAGAACTTGGATGACGTCAAAACTCACCACGATCACGCATTCTTAATAAGGCATAGAAACACTGTTTCTTTTGGGTGCAACCAGTATGGCTACCTTAAGTATGCCTAATGCTCACTCATTCGACACGAATAACCTCATTTGTTGGCCGTTACTTACATTACGCAATTAAACTGGATTTAATGGCAAAACTTGTCTTTATGTCACTTTCAAATCCTACCTATAGGCTCTAACAGACTAGTTGGTACTTGCAATCAAGTTTTAGATTAAAGTAAAAAATTAATTTCACTTCTTTTTTATCGTCATAATAAATAAATGTATGAGCTATTCACCATTTCCAGGGAGCTATCACCTGGAGGAAAACGAAATTAACATTCTGAATTGATCTGGTTCCGAAGCAATTGCCGGTCTGGAATGGAACACCAACATGCAACTATGTTCCCCTGGCATCCTCTTGTTGATGTCGCCTAGGCTGAATGACAAAAGGTTTGCGATCTAAACACCAAACTCAGTGAGAACTAAGGTTAACTATAAGAATCGAAATTTAGCGCCCAAGACAGCCACGTGGATAGCTCCGCGGATTAGACCTGCTCCGGAGATCGTCTCATCCAAGTTTGTTCTGACAACACACTGTATCTGGCAAACATCAATTGTTTGCCATAGAAAGCAACATCGGCTCACCTGACGCTGTAATTTGTCTGCCCAAAACTCGACTCAGATTAATCACATTGCCGTCGGTCATCGGTTGCATGGATCAACCATGGATTGACAATCATTCTGATCCACACCAACCATATTTTGATCTGCGCTGGCTTTAGTTTGCTTCTAGTCGTACGATATTCTTGCGGAGTTAGATGAAATATCGCTAGGCAAAAATGTGGACGATCTATGAACAAAACGTTTGGTAGCAACTAAACTAAGCTCTTTATAACTGTTCGTTAGTCAAAAGATGAGGATTGCGAATTTGGGGTGAAAAATCTGCCACCCTACCCTCCGGTTCAAAGCTAGCTGTGAATGTCCAATTTTCCATTTGACAGTCCGCCATTTGTGACGGCCTACTTACTGCATTGTGGCAGGAGAATTTTGTAGAAGTAGAAACGAACAGAAAAAGTATTTACAACCTTTCCAGTAACAAAATAAACTATTAGACAGATGCGCTATTTGCCACTCGCTGATGCGTTTTACACCTAACTGGTAATAATTAATTACAATCATTCATGCTTTTAATTGATTCCGTCTCCTTTCAAACGGACAGTTTCATTATTCCCATGGCTACATTTTGCTCTCCACGTTTCGTGTATAAACTTGATACGTTTGATTTACTAGTACGGTATCAAAACGAACTAATCGCAGTTATCGGTTGGTTATCACTTCGTTGGTGATGTGCAAATTGTAGAGCTTAACGATGTATTGTCAAGATAAATTTCAATCCGTAGGAATCAAAATGTTTCGATCGATTTTTCGTTTAGTTAAACCAAACAAAAACGATTTCAGCATAACATTGAATTTTAATATCTACGGTCTTCGGGGTTCAAAACCGCAAAATACAAAACATTACACACAGCACCTGATTTTGTCATTCAAGCAGTGCAATGAGTATTCACAGTATTGATCTTGGTTTTATAATCCGGTGATCTTACAATGTCAACCCAGTTTACCTTGAAGAAGAATGAATTCAAATCACATATTTTTGTATTTATCACAAGAATGGGCACAAATCGAACTCAAAGAGATTGATTTTCAAAACGAAAATTAAACCAATGTGATTAGTTTCTAATCATATGTTCAAGGTTCTTCCTTGGGCATTGTACTACCCAAATGCCTACACTGAAATGCGGATTTATCCTTGGGAGTTTATCTTTAGATTTTCCATCAAACTGTCCGGTTTGACAACCAACAGCAATCAGCAGTAGGTCATTAGACGTTTGGTAATTGGTCACATTTATTCTATTATTTCCTATACCTTCAGATTGTTTCTGATCACAGCCTCCGATGTTCCAGGACATTTCGGATCACGAGAGGCCGATAACCAGCGTTTTGGGTATAATTCTGCAAGCTTGTTCCAAATCGAAAAAAGACAATGCGATATGATGATAGTTACTAGTTGATAGTATGGTCTGCCAAATTGTATCATACACTATGAGTACAGTCCAGATCGAATGGATGAGTTATGGATGAGTGATCCATAAATATGACCCTTTTCGATGGATTATGTGCAAGTACCGTCAGCATTCCCTTTGACTAAAAGGATCAACTAATCGAGACTGAAGTCGACGTAGAATGCCAGTGCCCAGGATTGAATTGTAACATAAACCAAGCCGTCCTGATTGAATTAGTCGCAATATGTGATATGCATGTGTACAGGCATTCTCCCTCAATTTATGAAGTCCCCTAATATAATTAACAAATTGGTAGTGAATGAAGAAATTTAAAAAATTAAATTCTAAAACAAATGATGACATTAATCGCGGAGAAATTTGAAGATTGAGAAAAATTAAGTTTTCGCCCTAATACTCACGTGATTTCTAACCGGAAAGCTGGTCGTGATCAAGTGGATACGATTGCGACGTTTCGACTTGAAAGTAACCCGTTCCAAAATCCGCTCATCGGGGGGGGGGATTTTTTGATGAATGTCCGTAACACTGACTCGGTTGCAAATAGTTTGCTCAAATTTTTCTCTTAGTTCTCACGGATGCTTGCGTAATAATCGTCAGTTGAATAAAGAATGTGACTTCAATCACATTGTGTGTGAACAGGAAAACTTCAAATTCTACACGATTTCTGGCTGAATTACGCATTGTATTCATCCATAAAATGGATTACCATATTTGTGAACGAAGTTAGTAGTCACGTAACTCGCCCCGAGGTAGAGTCCACAAACATTTCGCACCACTAAAGGTGAGTTTTCCAAAACTAATCGACTTGAGTTGACATGATCTTAAATTTGTTTATCCAAGGCATAGGTGGTGACATACGCGTTTGTCAACACAATCAAATTGCATTTTTTTGTTGAGTTGCCCAGTTTGACGAGAATTGCAAGAAAACACCAGTTGAATTTTAACATAACCTTGTGCAAACTTGTTGGTATGATTATTAGCTACTTGGAAACGAGAATGTTTGTCGTTCGGCATGGTTTATTTCTAAACGTAACAACTTTATTTTTATTTATAACGGCCATATAATCGAAATAGGTGTTTTGGAGAGACGGCAAAAAGCCTTAATTTCACGTACTGTTTGGGCTCGTGAACGATCACGTTCATCTTTTAGAGTTTCGATAAATTCCTGTCTCGTTTCAACGCAAAACGGCTAAGGTGAGCGCAATTCACCCTACTTGATTCTTTGGTTCAATAACCGACCAAACTCAAAGACATTATGAATAAGTTAACGTCTCCCTTTTGATAACAGTAATGGGACACGAAAAGGGAAAAAGCTATTCATTTATAAAGAATAATCCACGAAAAATTTGTCGCTACGTAAAATTCGGTGTACTGAACTTCATCGACCATAACATCACACGCCTATCTAAACAGGTTCGTGGGTATAACTCGAATTGCCAAAGCATTAGATGAATCAGGATTATCACCAGCGCCGTCTGATCACACGTGTTTGATTCCAGCCACCTACTGTATGTCACTGACATATTCAGAATAATCTGCTAGGTTTTGAGTGGCCCAACAAGACTGGTGAGGGCCCGGATCCTATCTAGAGCAGATACGGGAAATTTTTGTCTCTACAATCTCCGAACGACTTCGTGCAAACATTGGACCTCTCCCGGCTCATCCACTCTGCCGGCGGGTTTCTCCAATCCTTTACAGATATCGACCTTCGATGTGAACTGCATCCCGCGACCTGATAATCTAAACCGCGATCCGCTTTACACAAATTCATCCGCGAACCTACTCATCCTCTAACAAACAAACCGGACGACAGGTTTTGACTACGGTAGGTTTAACTTATCATTCATCTTCTCGTTTATTAGATATTTTCTCCAATTGAAAAGCAATTTCACCATGTATGTCCCGGGCAAAGCTTTATTTTACTGTTTAGGTACCTCTGTTAAGTACCACGTCAGGACACAAATCACATTTTGGATAGAGTAACGTTTCAGGCCACCCAAGTGTACTTTTGTCCCAAAATCGTCGGACTGAATGAAAACCACTTTAGTTTGGATAGCGTTAAATAAGTTCTGGCAAAGTGAAACATGAACTTTCTTTCGAAGACTGTCGCGGTTTATATCGGCTACTTTCTTAGAATGAAATAACTAAACACAATTCACCTTACGCGGAGTGTATTCTCGTTTGATCCTTTGGTAAGGACTGTCCAATTTCAATCTTGGAAGAATCAACAACTTGGGCGAGAACAAGCAAGCGGGACCATTTTATCGGAGAATTTTCCCCTGGAAGTGTTTGTTTTGCAGGTATTTTATAGGTCACCGCATGATGCGCTAGGCATTTTCTATTGTTGAATAGTATAACTAAATCCCCTGCTTTTTCATGCGATTCATTCACACTGCATATCCGGTGAAACAAACTTACGGGGTTTGATAATAATTCAAGTCCATTTGGAGAATGGGAGATGAAAGTTTGGTAATACTGAGGGACACGACTACAGAAGTGGATGTGTGTAGTGAAATTTTGGCGTGAACATAAGTAGCTTTGTGGACACTTTTGAATATGATCGATTTACAGCATAATAACTTACTTCTGGCAGAGGTTATTCGTCTAATATCATGTGAATGATGGCCTGGTTTAGTTTAAAAATTTTGAGAAGTTGAACCATAAAATTTTAAATAGGGCCGACTTTTTGAAGTCAGTTTCATATTATTTACGTTGTGGTACCAATATGAGTTTACTGTTTCCCACGTACTGCTTCACTGTCACGGCAACAATGTAAGCGATTAACTTGGCGCGCTTATATGACCTTGACACAACCTCAACTTTGATGTAAACTAGCATCCTTCCAAGACGAATGGTTTTCTATTCGTGATCAGCCATCAGTGTTAGGCCCCAGTCAGCACAAAATACCCCAACAGATGCATGCCCAGTAGTGGGCAGAAAACGCGATAAAATAAGTGTTTTCGCCGGACAATGAATTTTGTTATCATTTATAAATTTAAAATGGGATAAATCGCAGAACCCTTCCACAGTTGTTTACGAAATTTTTTAATGTTCCCTAAGGGTCTTGTTTTTTATTGTTCAGTCGAGTTTACCTAGACAGTCAACGTCGTCCATGTTTACCTGGCCTTATAGTAGCGTGTAAACAGACGCACTAAGAGAAATGCGTACACAAATTCGTGATATTTGTTAATAATGCTTTACACCAAGCACGTGCTGGAACCCTCAGGATGGCCACATTGGAATTTTTTGAATCCATTACCAGTCCGCAGCCCCAGTGAGCATTGGCACAATGGCCAAATGTAAATTCGGACATTACATTGAAGTAGTTCCAATAAACTTGTACTGAAAAAAGTCCAGAATTGATTCAGTTCTGTTAACTTTAAACGTTGATGACCTGAAGAGTCCATGGACAAATAGAAGGCGTATAATGTTGATACTCAAGGAACCATTGAGAATCAGTCAGACCAGCGCCGTGGCTAAACCACTCAACTCACCGTTCCCGGTGCGCACTTCCCGATTCCGACGCGATTAGTATTTGTTTCTTATCATTCTCAACAAGTCGGATGAAACCGCGGTACACTGATTCCACAATTTCCAATATCAAGCCGGGTGCTGACACTGGTTGACGAACCTTTTGCATACTATACATTCAATGAACATCAACACAACAGCTGAAAGGCTCCTTGATCATTGGACAAGCGCAGTAATTTCTTCTCATGCCGAATAAACGAGTACTGAAAAGACTTTTACTTCTTTTATTTATAATGAGGATACAGTTTACCATTTTCAACTGATCATTTCCATGACAGAAAACTGATTTAGGCTCGGCATCAACGATTTCGCGATCTTCACCTTCGAGACAGCCAGTTGCAGTCCGCTTGACCATTGTCGGCCAAATACACTATCAACTTTCATTCGAATGTTATTTTCCGTCGAGAGATTCGATGCAACAAAAATTTAGGCGTTTCTCCCGTAAAAGATTTTGCATCTGCTAATTTTCTCTGTACGCTAGCTTACGCGAATCATTCCAGAGTATATTTGTCTTTCACCGATCGTAATACTCGCATAACTCCTCGAAATTCTTACAAATTTCGCCGTTAGTTTAGATTCTGTCAGGCATCTGGGTAATCATCATCGACAACCCGTCGTTGCGGTCATTCTGCATCTTAGAATACGTGAAAAATTTTCGCGGACAACCTTTCCATTCATACAAATCATGAATAATAAAAATGTCATTATTTTTCCCTACTCCTCGTTTTCCACTGTGTTTCTGATCTGTTTGCTCAGACAGTTTTGCAACTCAGAATGGTGATTATATCATTCATGTTACTCGGAACACAATTTGCTCGGGTATCCCATCTGCATTGAACCATACGGGAAACGTTTGCACACTAATTCCTTCCTAGTTCCACCAACGTTTCATGAAAAAATGACCAACCTAGGTGGTAATTTGAGGCATGGATACATTCGGTTCGCCGTTCAATATCTTCCAAAGGTAGCATTTAGAGACATTCACTTGTGCTATCATTTGGTTCAAATTTTGACAAGTTCAATCAGTTTCTCAGATGACGATTTTCGTGTGCATTTTTGTTGCCTAATCGTTTTGTTTATTTGGCACTTATTTCCCTTTCAACTATTCTCCTCGATGACAAATGATGCTTCTTTTTTGGAATTTAGACTGCTTTTCGGCGCCTTGCTTTCCATGATCACAGGCACAATTTCCCCCCCCCTTGGATCGAGCAACCTGGACAAACTGGGAGTACCCGGGGGATTTTAACGAAAAATGATAGGGGCGGATCCACCAATGGTCGTGTGAATGGCATCAGGTGACGATCACGTGTNATCTGGGTAATCATCATCGACAACCCGTCGTTGCGGTCATTCTGCATCTTAGAATACGTGAAAAATTTTCGCGGACAACCTTTCCATTCATACAAATCATGAATAATAAAAATGTCATTATTTTTCCCTACTCCTCGTTTTCCACTGTGTTTCTGATCTGTTTGCTCAGACAGTTTTGCAACTCGGAATGGTGATTATATCATTCATGTTACTCGGAACACAATTTGCTCGGGTATCCCATCTGCATTGAACCATACGGGAAACGTTTGCACACTAATTCCTTCCTAGTCCCACCAACGTTTCATGAAAAAATGACCAACCTAGGTGGTAATTTGAAGCATGGATACGTTCGGTTCGCCGTTCAATATCTTCAAAAGGTAACATTTAGAGACACTCACTTGTGCTATCATTTGGTTCAAATTTTGACAAGTTCAATCAGTTTCTCGGATGACGATTTTCGTGTGCATTTTTGTTGCCTAATCGTTTTGTTTATTTGGCACTTATTTCCCTTTCAACTATTCTCCTCGATGACAAATGATGCTTCTTTTTTGGAATTTGGACTGCTTTTCGGCGCCTTGCTTTCCATGATCACAGGCACAATTTCCCCCCCCCTTGGATCGAGCAACCTGGACAAACTGGGAGTACCCGGGGGATTTTAACGAAAAATGATAGGGGCGGATCCACCAATGGTCGTGTGAATGGCATCAGGTGACGATCACGTGTCCGACTGGGCAGCCAATTCCGATCCCAAATAAGGCCAGGGTATGAATGCCAAGTTTTCGTGAGATTATCATCTTAACACGGCTTGACGGACTACTGGAAATGTTCGGTAGCCTACAAACAATCTTTACATTTATCCTGGAGATCAGGCAATAACGCCCACGATGGCATTTTCATCATAGTTTTAGTCCAAGCTTGACAGAGACGAGAGCGCATACATGTGAGAAACAGACAACCTTCAAGATGCCTCTTCAGACAGACGGGAAAAGTCATTGGTATATTCGCCCTTCCATAGAATGACTTGAGGCCAGGATATTCCGAGTTTGTTTTCGACCTTGGACTGTTACCGTAATGTGTACACATAGCCAAGTGAAGGAAGGAGGTGCCCTACCATTGGTTTTACATGATACGTACACTAAACGAAGTCAAACCAGCGTCCGTGCGACCGCATTTTTAAGGTCCGTCTGGCCTAACCGAGGGAACATTTCCGACTATCTTAAACGGGCTTAACATGCATGCATACGCAGCGCCATTCGTAGACGTTTCAAAAGTCAAATTTTATCAGGCAACACTTCGTTTGGACGTGGGGTCTCAGATCTTTGGTTTCGACGATCGCATAACTTCAGTGTGGGAGCAGGGTTGACCGCGATCAATTTATTCTCATTAGGCCACATTAAATACGTGATGAACAAGAGATTTTTTATTACTTTTCTCACTATATCATTTTAATATATGAAAATGTCAGGTACAAAAACGGGAGTAATTTGGTTCGGTGACTTCTCGATTGTGTGATGCTGCTATTTATTGGTGGCCAAGTTAGGCATCCGTAAAGAAATACCCGTGAATTTATCAGACCAACCGTACGAGAAATGTTGACTGTTGAAGCCAGAGTGTATGACCACAAATAGACAAAACATTGGAATCTTTTACCCGTCAGAGGAAAAATAAACTGCTGATGTTTAGTTACGTTTCGGTTTCAAGTGTTGGCTGGTTGGAAAATTCGACCAATCACCGTTAGTTTGTAATACAATATTTGAAAATTATATTTATAGAACCGGCAAAGTCAGTTTATACAAACTGGAATCGATTTACTTAAAACCTAACTCGAAACAATCGACGTTTGACAACAATAGTCGAGTATTCAATAAATTTTGGCCGACTAACTGTGACGATGACGATATGAATCGTCATATTCCATCCAGAGTAATTTCGCGTGGAACAGAGATGATTGATCCAATATAGCAGAGTAGTCATTGGTCACATGATGATGTTTGCCTTGGTTTGACAATTCGATTAACAGGACAGTCGTTTTCTTCTCAAAATCGTTTTAATTAACTGGACACCTGCCAAAACCAAAACTTCCTGTCATCTTGGGTTAGGATATCTAGTTAAAAATTACAGTAAATATGACTTCTCGTGTAGCTTGGTGTCAGCAGTAGGAGATTATATGGTGTTCCAAATAGTCCATGATATGATATCAACATTTTGTCTTAAGATCAAGAAACCATGGGATCGATGCCCCGCTGTTACATCCATCTTTATGGGAAACATCAGCAGTGTATTTCTCTCTCTCTCTCTCTGCAGCTGGGGGACACGAGCCCGGGACATAAGTCTGTCACTGGAACGTTTCAATTGTTGTGTTATCGCATGGACATTCAGCTTTTCGCCGTACTGCGTTACGTGATGCAGCACATACACGTTGCAAATTCCAACGCCCACCGGTCGATAAAGCTTGGTAATAGGCGCCAAACGAGAGCAAATTTGAAAATGTCATAAGAACAAAAACAATTTGACACAAAAAGAGAAGACCATAATTCGAGTGATAATAGAGTTCACGCGGACATTGTTGTATAGTGTCTTTTCATCGTATTAGTTTCCCTCGTTCAAAATTTATTAGTGATAATATTTACAATTTGACTTCTTGATCTTGCTCAATTTATTCGCCATCCACTTGATTGGATTTCTCTTCGCATAAACCATTCATGCATCTTCTGTTTCAAAACTTACCGTAACCCTACATTTTGATCTTACATGAATTTCGATTCCCGTCAGAAAATGTGAGACAACAATTGTAACCAAAAAAATAAGTCGAAATTCTGAAGAATAGAATAGAATAAATATAATGCATACACTTTTACAGAAATTCTGTTTTTTTGAAGCCGAAAAGACTTGATTGATTTTGTCATGAATAACTTATTGATTTGACATCAAAGTTCCAATTCTGTACTAGATATTTCTATTGAAATGAATTTTGATCACAATCAGTAATGTCTCACCGAATCACTGTCCAATGATTCTGTATTTCAGTAGGATGTATTAAAAAAAACACGAACCCTGTGAGTTCGTTTGAACGCCGTAATCATTCAAGTTTGAACTCTGGCTGACTGTATACTATTTCGCAATTCGGAGTACTGATAAATTCAACGCGTGTCAGCTAAAGGTTCGTGATCGCTTCCTTTTTGGTTCGATTTACATGCGGACTGAGTTTGACACCAGCGAGGTTGAACAGAAAACCAGATGATACATTAGATTCTATTATGAATAATCTAAGCGGGCAAAATCCGACTATCTGAATGCGTAGCTTGTGTGGCATGTTGAAAATCAACATATGCGTCTGATTTGCCAGCATGAATTCGAACATTTTTCAAATATTAGTAATTATCTGATTCATTCAAACTGTTCACTTAATTGACTGGAAGCTATTCAGATCAATTGAATGTTTAGTGTACTATGACCAGCAAAGCGAAATATTTCACAACTTACACAGATCCTTCTTCCTCCTAATGGTTCGAGTGTTTCCGAGATCTAATCCTAAAGTTAGTTATACGCACCTAAATTCACCAATACTCAGTTGTCCCCAGTTAAATCGAGATTAGAAACACGAGCCGATTTATCGCATATACGAATTCCATAAAAACTAGTCTTGTCTTCTTGGTACGTGACATTTGCACAAAGATGCCTTTCGGAATAAACGGCCGTTGGGATAGTGCACATTCCATCTGTCAATTTTGTTTATTCATCCGAACAAAGTTGTTTCAATTGTTCCTAGTTTTTTCTAATCTCGTTATAGGACGTTCGAACTATGCATTCCGCCGTATGGTAAACGATTCTGATTTCTTCTGGTCCATCTTTATTTCCCTACGGGTCAGATGTGATGTCGCCACTATTCGCGCGATCGACATTCTCACGCTACTTTCGGCTTGGCTTACATCGCCAGTCCTTTCAGTCAACCGACGACGCGTGCACACACACACACACAGAGACATAAGCACACACACGACAAAACACAGCAGTGCTTTTGACCCGGCCCATCTCATGTGGGATCATGATGGCCTTCACCAATTTGTTTTTCGGCTGCTCACGTGGTTTGATTGCATTTGTCTGTGCGTATCTGAGAGCATGGTTTATCCTGTAGCTGGCTCGGGATTCCTTCGAATTGCTCCCCATCTGACACAACCATGAGCTGTTTTGTTATGCCTTAGACACACTATCCTCTGAGTGCTTGTAGGCAGCATTTCATGAAGTGGACAATTCAAGATTTGAGATGCACGATTTATCACATTCAACGTATCCCACCACGAGATAGTAACAGTATTCATTTTGGTTTGCAATTGAGACTCAACCGGTCACTCAGATGTGCGGATGTTGATTCAGCCAAGGAAATCGTTGGTGTAGATTTCCATGTGTGGGCCCTATTCCGGACAGACCTGGTCCGTCCAATAGCACGCATGATGCATGACCAAGGTCTGATTTAGTTCTTTTTCGTACATTTTAGTAGTAGGAGATTAAATGTTCTGATGAAATGGTTCACCATGTGATATCATCGCTCAACTCACCATAAAGAAACCACAGAAGCACTGTATAGCTGTTTCATCCTTGTTAGGAATCATCAGCATTGCATATGGGCCGTGCCCGAACAGGGACGCGAACCCGGGAGGAAAGACAGTTACCGTGACAATCAGTGACGTATATGTGCAACATCATGTGGTGAAGTTGAACAAACCGTTCAGAGCCTGCCCGGTAGCGTAATGGCTAAGGCGTTCGACTCACAATCGTTCGTCCTTGTTCGGGTTCGCGTGCCAGTTCGGGCGCGGTGGATATGCACTGCTGCTGCTGCTGCTGCTGATTCCTAACAAGCTGGATGAAACAGCTGTACAGTGCTTCCATGGTTTCTTTATGGTCAGTTGANCTTCTTGATGTTGCCCAATTTATTCGCCATCCACTTGATTGGATTTCTCTTCGCATAAACCATTCATGCATCTTCTGTTTCAAAACTTACCGTAACCCTACATTTTGATCTTACATGAATTTCGATTCCCGTCAGAAAATGTGAGACAACAATTGTAACCAAAAAAATAAGTCGAAATTCTGAAGAATAGAATAGAATAAATATAATGCATACACTTTTACAGAAATTCTTTTTTTTTGAAGCCGAAAAGACTTGATTGATTTTGCCATGAATAACTTATTGATTTGACATCAAAGTTCCAATTCTGTACTAGATATTTCTATTGAAATGAATTTTGATCACAATCACTAATGTCTCACCGAATCACTGTCCAATGATTCTGTATTTCAGTAGGCTGTGTTAAAAAAACACGAACCCTGTGAGTTCGTTTGAACGTGGTAATCAATCAAGTTTGAACTCTGGCTGACTGTATACTATTTCGCAATTCGGAGTATTGATAAATTCAACGCGTGTCAGCTAAAGGTTCGTGATCGCTTCCTTTTTGGTTCGATTTATATGCGGACTGAGTTTGACCCCGGCGAGGTTGAACAGAAAACCAGATGACACATTAGATTCTATTATGAATAATCTAAGCGGGCAAAATCCGAAATCATAAAACGCGTTTAACATCTCACTGTTTACGTAACCGTGCCAACTGCTCCGGTTGCTTTCGATTCCGTGGATTCTGAGTGTAATCGTTGAAAATCGATTTGGGTTGTTCAGTTACACGGCAAAAAAGACGACGAATAAGACACGTGGATAAATTCCCAACTGCCGAGTCGAGATCCAACGGATAATCTATCTGTGTGGTACACACAGGGATACGATTTCAGAATGCGAATGTCTTGCAAATTAATGCATCTGAACACTTGTACGCTTGTGGTGCTGTGATTGCTGTTAAGAAAATGAGCTCACAAATGTGACACGAGGTTTTTAGTCGGTCAGATGCTACGTTATGCGTTATTTCATTAATAAGTACTCATTTCCAATACTCGAAGACGCAATTGTTTCGCTGTGATGGCAGGGGACAAACGGATAAGGTCGCAGCGTTTGGACGTAAATGTCACGGGTTCGAATCCTCCCACCGCCGGTCGGCTTCCTCAGTTGGCAGCTCTCTGTTGGCCTCGACCCCCTTCCTGAAAATTGATGTACATTGTTATTTCATTAATAAAGAAAATAAAAAGATAAAAGTTCTGCCTATATTGGCCGGCAAGTATTCAGTTTGAGCAAATAGGCACAGCCTGATTTGGTGAAAAAAGGAACAGCCAATGTTTCACTGGATTTGTGATGACCGGTGCAGAGATGAGGACCATGACAATGGCCTATGAAGTGGAATTGCCGAATAAATTCAATTATTTAGTAATTTGCGCACTAACATCTTCGCCTTGGTCGGGCGAATTTCGGGCTCATAATTGAACACTCTAAGTGACATTGACATCTGTTGTTCGTAAATCCTGTATAACAAGAGGAGAAGGTTGCACCAGAGTCCTGGACGCAAATTTTCCACAAGACATTCCATATGGGGGAGAGAGCAAATAAACCAAATGTGCTAGTCGTGGGAATTCTAACCACCACCACCACCACCCCCATCACCACCACCACCACCCCAACCACCACCACTCCAACCACCACGACCACCAACACCACCACTCCAACCGCCAACCGCCAACACCAACGCCGCAATCGTCACCACCCCATCAAATAAGAAAGTCGTTAAAAGAATGGAAAATTCTCACGAAGAAGTATTCGGCAAAAGCGCCAAACCGAATTGGGAACGCTGTCTCGTAGTCCATGCGTGACTAAATTAACCCGCCAAATGGGTGACAAAAGAAAACGCGACTGACCGTAGTAAATCAGAGTTGACATGCTTTATTCATTTGGAAAATTGCATTCAGGGGGATCAATTGATTGCAATCTACGAATACCTATGTGTGTATCACCTAATGTAGGGCTTATTGGAAAACTCAAAAAGAATTGCGATAATTTCTTAACACAGTTACTATCCAAACCAAGAACAGTGAAGGACTACGACCCAAGAATAAGTCTGAACAAAATTGCATTTGTCACCAGGATCTTAGTTGAATCGTTGGGATAGTGAGTGGATGACAAGTCCATTTAAGAATCACATAATGATTCGTCGAGGGATTTTCGTCGCTCAGACTTGACTAACCTTCAGAAAGCGGACACAACTCCCGAAAGTATTGGTTTTTTACCAGTAGTATGTTTCCCATACGACGAATCACCATGTGATTCTGAAATGGACTTACCAACTATGAGATTCTAGTGAGTAAATAGGACAGGAGCGCAGCGCACTAGTATGGGGATGATTGAATAAAGGAGTGCCGGGTACGTATACGTGCCGAGCGGCAGTAACCACGAAACCGGTCATTTGCTTCCGGATAAATTTTGTTCATTCATTCGTATACGTTACATACTACTGAGAAGAAAAGCTGCGTTTGCTTACCTTGGTGCAGTGGAATTCCTGTCGTTTTCCCGACCATCTGAATGCGTAGCTTGTGTGGCATGTTGAAAATCAACATATGCGTCTGATTTGCCAGCATGAATTCGAACATTTTTCAAATATTAGTGATTATCTGATTCATTCAAACTGTTCACTTAATTGACTGGAAGCTATTCAGATCAATTGAATGTCATTAGTACCACAACTATGACGCCAGTCAAACGAAATATTTCAGCTAACTTACGCAAGATACCTCTTACCTCACTACACCTCCCGTGATTCTGAGCGTGTTTCACGAGATTCCTCATATCCTAACGTTAGTTATATCGCGGCACGCTTAGATTAGTTCACCAAATACTGCAGTTGTCCCAGTAATATCGAGATTTTAAAACACCGAGCGATGTATCGCATAGACGAAATGTAACATTTAATATACTAAGCTTGTCTTCGTGATGTAACGTGACATTTGAGCAAAACAAAGATGCCTTTCGGAATAAGAACGGCCGGTGGGGATAGAGTGCACATTCACTCTGTCTTGGTTATGCATCCGAACAGAAGTTGTTTAATTGTTCCTAGTTTTTCTAACTCTCGATTATAGGCGTTTTGTTATTGATTTATGCATTCCGGTCGTAACTGGGTAAATTCGATTCTGTAATTCTTTCTGGTCCATCTTTACGTTCCCACGTGGTCAGATGATGTCGCCACTATTCGCGCGATCGACATTCTCACGCTAACCACTTGTCGGCTTGGCTTTACATTCGCCAGTCCTTTCGAGTCAACCGACGACGCGCTGCACACACACCAACACACAGAGACATAGTACACACACACGATCAAAACACAGATGCTTATTGACCCACGGCACCCTATCCTCATGTGGGATCATGATTGGGCCTTCAAGCAATTCCTGTTTTTCGGTCTGCTCGCGGTGTTGATTGCATTTGTCTGTGCGTATCTGAAGCATGGTTTAGGTCCTGTACTGGCTCGGGATTGACCTTCGAATTGGCTCCCGCATCTGAACAGGACAAACCATGAGCTGTTTAGTGCTTATGCCTTAGAACCACTATCTGCTCTGAGTGCGTGTTAGGCAAGCATTTCATGAAGTGGACAATTCACCCGATTTGAGATGCATCGATTTATCACATTCAACGTAATCCCACCAGAGATATGTACGAGTATTCGATTTTGGTTTGGCAATTGAGACGTCAACCCGGTCACTCAGAATGTGCGGATCGTTGATTCGAGCCAGGAAATCGTTGGTGTAGATTCCATGTGTGGCCCTATTGCCGGACAGATCCTGGGTCCGTCCAATAGCACGCATGGGATGCATGACCAAGTGGTCTGATTTAGTTCTTTTTCCGTACATTTTAGGTAGGTAGGATATGATGAAATGTTCTTGATGAAATGGTTCACCATGTGAGTATCGCATCGCTCCCAAACTCGACTAATATAAGAAAACCACAGAAGGCAGTGGTGTCGTATGTGGCGTTCTCATTCTTCGTTAGGAATCATCAGGCAGTGCATCTGGGCTCGTGCCGAACAGGAGCGAAAGCCGGAGGAAACGACAGTTACCGGTGCCAAGAATCAAGTGACGTATATGTGCACATCATTGTGGTCCAAGTTGAAGCAATACCGTTCAAAGCCTGCCCGGTAGCGTAATGGCTAAGGCGTTCGACTCACAATCGTTCGTTCTGGTTCGGGTTCGCGTGCCAGTTCGGGCGCGGTGGATATGCACTGCTGCTGCTGCTGCTGCTGATTCCTAACAAGCTGGATGAAACAGCTGTACAGTGCCTCCATGGTTTCTTCATGGTGAGTTGAGCGATCATATCACATGATGAATTAATTCTTTTTCTCAAGAATTGCAAGGAGGAGAGCTTACCAACCGTGAGCTGGTGACTGGTGTGATCAATTGGCCATTTGGGTGCACCCCGAGGACTAGCGAGTTTTCCCTCATTCCTTTGTTCCTTGCTAGCTGCCGGCGGTGGGCAAGTCGATAAGATCGTGGCGCTCAGACATGAGGGTGGTGGATTCGAACCCTTGCATGGAGAGTCGATTTCCCCACTTAGCAGTTCTCCTTCCTGGAAAATGTGCACTTTATTTTTATTATTGAATAAAGTGAAAAGATAAAAGACAGAGGCATATTCCATTGTTATTTATTCTGAATTCAGTATATACATTCTACGCACGAAAATCAGCACTTATGATTGCCTGGCCCGATCAAAATCCGCACATTGAGTGATCGGTCGAGTAGGAGTTCCAAACCCAAATGGGTACTACAATTGTCACGTGATAGGTACCATTAATGTGATAAATCGTACAAACCACAGCGGCTGAACGCAACTCTTTCATAGTTCCCTTCTCTCCAGTCTAGAATTCATGCTAAATGCGGGACAGTGGAATTGTGAGAAGTATAGATGCGATAGGGAATCAGTCTGTACTTTGTACGAATGGACACATGCTAATGGCAAGCAAACAAATCATTCGATCGGAAAGTATTTTTACGGGGAAATTTTTTCCCGAGATTTGATGTCGCAGTCAAATAACTGATCAGTAACAGGGTCAAAAACAATGACAGAAACGCGGCAGATGATAAACAAGCACAGGTAGCGTGAATGGAATCCTTTTTAAGTAGGCCGAAGAAAAAAACTGGGGAGCAACAGATCATGATAGAGCGAACATACTGATGGGCAGAGGGAGCAATGGCAGTCTTGCTTGAGCCAAATTGTCTCAGGCAGCGCATTCGTTTGGTACAGTCGAAGATATGAGGGACCTAGATAAATCGGGGCAACTTACTTAAACTGAGTATTCAACAAATTCTAGCCTGAGAATCCGGAAAGACGTCAGTTAGTGGATGCGTACAGGATGAAGATGAAGAAAAAGGAGTAAAAATGAACTGAGAAGCGAATTGTGATTAAAGTTCCGAATGGTATGCAGATTTTCAAAGCGAGATGTCAAATTCAACTGATTGGAAATGTACTATCACGGTGCAGTGTCATCCGCACACTTCGAAGTTTGGCAGGTGGGTCAGTGGACAAATCACTGAGTAAGGAGTCAAGAAATAAAGCGAAAGAACACTTTATCGAAGAAAAAGGCAGAGTTTTCGGGTAGGGGCTGGACATGTAATTGCAAAGTTTAGTTTGCTTAGTTCTATTGGAAAAGTATTCTCAGAGCTGCAGCGGTCCAGAAACGGGACAGGCAAAAGACTCAAACTTATGAAGAAGGCGGGAACTGGAAACCAAGTCGGTAGCAGAATGGTCTAAAAAGGGTCAACTGACTGACTTCAAATAAATGTTCAAAAGTGACAGACTGAGACCATTGCATTCAGAGTACTTCTGTTAGGTACACAGACAAACTGAAATGGATTATTTAAGATAATAGGAGAGAGACACAAACTACGGAAGACAACATGTTTCAGTTAATTTGAGTGAACAGCAGTTAATGGAACTGGGACGATATCGTCTTCAACAAATGTTCGAGGTTGTGAATGGGATAAGAACAATCGTTGCAGACCTCCGAACGACTAAGCTAATGCCGTTAGTTGTCATAACGTCAATGACAGACTTTGCATCCAATTTTAAAAGAGGGAAGGCAGACCACTTGGACGCAGTTTGGGTGGACGGACGAAGCTTGAACACTTCCACTGACGAAATTGGTTCAAAGGATGAGGTACCTGGCACGGTAGTGGACGGAAGGCTTTCGCAGGACCGGTGAATGTATACGATATACAGAATAACAGGAATAAACGATCTAATGTAGTATCTAGGCGGGAGCGTGATGCCATGCCAAAGAGTTTTACTGTCGATAGGGCCCAGAAACTGATTGTTGAAAGTCGATCCGCCTGATGAACATGGAGCAGTTTTTCACAAAAGTTCAATCAAGGGGTTGATATTCAATCACCTTCGGTTGTCTGAACAATTTAAGTAAAGCAAGTAAATGAAAGTGAAGGTATTTTGTTATAAAATGCTTTGCCAGCAAGATAGTATACGTAAGAGACTTCATGCCATGCTTTTGTGAGTACGTCTAGAACAGGGAGACAGTGTTCACAGAAAATCCAATGCGATATTGTGCCAAGATGTATTCTAAAAAGGGAAATATTTTTAGGAGTCAGACTACCTTGGCTTGTTTCATTCGGACAAAAGAATGACATACAGAGGTGTACTAAATTTTGTATGCAACCGAAATGAGATATTGTTCATTCGATCAAATGAGAGAGCATGTAATGATAACGAAAAGAGATCAGAATGGTTTATAACGAGGACCATGGAAGACTTGTTGGACCACACACTACGGATGTAGATTGAATGAAAATCTTCTTCTCGCGTGAAACTGTATCTTAACCGGTTCATCGAACGTTTCCCGGAACACCTCCTTGTTTGATTGTTTCGAGTGTTTAAGAGGGTAAAACAGAATTATTTTTCGGTTGTAATTCATCTTATTTTGTCTGGTTCAAAACAGTTGCTCAGGGACTGGGGCCAATCTGAGCAGTCGTAACTTGTCAGAAGTCGGTTGATTCAATTGTCTCATGGATAGCTTTTCTTGATCGACTAAGTCAGTCTAACTTGGTCGGAATACTAGTTTACAATCTCATTTCGGTTCCCGTTGTTTTTCGGGTTATTAGTTATCACTCCGCGCGTATCAGGTGTTCTTCCTTGTTTGTTTGCCGTTTTCGTTGGGTTGGGCTCTGTAAACGATCTGAAATCGATTAAGAACAGGTAGAATCTGTTAACTGCTTTTATTGTTTGTTTTTTTTACTGGCCTCCAAAATAACGGTTTTTTTTACCAAAACCTGTTGCAAACGTGCTGAGTCATTAAGCGCGAACAGTTCAACGTCGAGAGAGAAAAAAAACAAACGTTCAATCAATAATGAATGTCTCTTCAGTAATTGTGAATGATATA
>LUCM01000321.1:105782-130797 GCA_008360955.1 Fasciolopsis buskii
TTTTTTTTAGGCAGACAGGTACTTGTCAAAGCTGTAGACGGAATACGGTCACGTGGGAACCACATGAGAAACGATCCTATCCAATCGCAAATTTTCAGATTTACTCAAAACAGAAAGAAGATACGTGTCAACGGCATAGCTCAATGATTGTCAGTTTTCGCATTTAGCACTCTCCCTTCATCGCGTGATGCCAACAGCTCGGATTCGTCGAGCATTGTAAACCATTAACAGGAATCGGATAAAGGCTAGGTTAAGAAGTTCCGTACCGAACCAGTTTACCCTATATAGGTGCAAGTGGACAAGGGTGTGGCGCCGAGAATGTTAGGTTCGGGCTTAATATCCCAAGGTAGAAATAAATAGTGTACTGCGTCAGGCACCCATACACCCACAGCAACTTGGCAAGTGAAACTGATAGACAGACAGCGAAAGTTTTATGGGTGTGTTGTGATTGGGATGCAACGACGTGCTTCCCGCTGTGACATCGCAATTTGTGTCTGACTGCACCCCGCGGTGTTTTTGAAAGACAGTAACTACTCACCCTAAGTGTATAAGATGTTAACTAGGAACTAAACGGATGGCGTCCAACAGACACCTCCAATGATTACTTTTATATATTCGGTATGCCATACAAACGTGTGTACGTTGTATGCTATCCAAACGGAACTGAGTAACTAACATCCGTAAAAGTTCGGACACTCTAAGCGCAATTGTATTCACAAGATCGCTTGTAGGAATCGTTTTGGTCAAACTATCGATTTGTCGAGATCAGAATCTGTGAACAAAGAAGAAAAAAATATTAACAAATTTTGACCGAACGAGGTTCGATTTGTATCGAAAAATCGATGTGCCATGCGATGAATTTAGGCGCACAATTTCTCAAAATTCAGTAACGCAGCGTTGTCGGTAGAATGTGTAATTGACCTTGAGAAAGGCTTCCCAAGTTAGCCGAAACGTCGGCCAATAACACATGCTACCGACAACGCTCGGTTGCTCACTTTTGAGCAGTTGCTCTCGTTGGAAAAAATTGAGAACGTGACATCAAATGGATTTGAGCAGACATGAGCGTGACTCAACAATCACGTTCCATATTGGAGCTCAGCTCCACGGGATTGAGTGTAACAGAGCTAACGTACTTTCACGTGACTTCCCGACACACGCACTCGTACAACATCCGTCTACACTACACCAAACAAACACACGGTACGCGCCTATAGGTGGGAAGTTTAGCGTCCAAAGCCCATCATACATGACTAACCTGAAGGGATAGAATGACCAGGTACCGCTAACCTAATCGACGAATGGACAGACTAAACTTAAAGGACTTGTCGTTTGCGGAACCGCTGATGGGAACCGAGACGAGATGGGATGTGGAAGGGAATTCACTTTGCCCCGGTAGACATAAAAACACGGTGCAAAACAGAGCAGGCCCACTCGCGTTTCGTACACCCATTTGCAGACATGCGGATA
The DNA here is from genome assembly GCA_008360955.1 of Fasciolopsis buskii. NCBI lineage: Eukaryota > Metazoa > Platyhelminthes > Trematoda > Plagiorchiida > Fasciolidae > Fasciolopsis > Fasciolopsis buskii. The sequence continues at coordinate 107,250 of LUCM01000321.1, forward strand.
GAAATCATGGGAACTAATGCGTTCGCATTTTGCACCGGTGAACAAAAAAAAAAACGGTGATCGTAGACGTCTTTTTTATATCCCGAATCACTGGATGGTAGATCTGAGCTGAATAAAACCGATCAAGCACGGGAGTTGAAATGTCGACTTAGTTAAACATTCCCGGTCACACTGTGTTTACCTATTTCAGATAATTCAAATGAAATGCCACTTCTCTTGGATGCGATCCGAAATATATTTATTTCCAAAAACTGACCTTTTCATATCTTCCATTGGAGAAACACGAAATACAAATTAAAAAAAAACACGAAACTGAATTGCAGTTTGTCAGATCGCACCAGCTGCTACACGAATTCAAAGGCAATTACATCATATCTCGTTCCATTTCCAACCTAAGAATAAGAACAGTGTAGGCCGTACGAGATCACGTTATCATGAACAGCGTCTGAACGCAATGAACGTCTGACCGCTATATTACGTTCGTAGCTGGTAGCCACCTCGGCAAACCTGCCGGCGGTGGTCAAACGGATAAGGCCGTGGCGTTTGGACGTGGAAGTCGTGGGTTCGAATCCTCGCGCCGGCGGTCAACTTTCCCACTTGGCAGCCCCCTTCCAGAAAATTGATGTACATTGTTGTCTCATTAATAAGGGGAGTAAATGATAGAAAGACTAAATGGAAAGATACAAGTTGATGACCTAGGACTGATGTATCCGACGACAAAAGTTCCTTTAGACTTGTCTACCATCCGCATTCGTGGACGAGGCGGAAAACAACCGATCCAGATGGGCAGCACAGTAATTGCTTGGAAATTAGTAAAACGAAATTTCTGTCACATGGTTTTTGACTCATGGATTTGAAACGGAAGGCGGAAAATAAAAAAAAACCACCATGACAAAATTATTGCGTGCCAAAGCTCAGCGAAGGTTGTTCGCTTGACTGGTCCGAGGACTTAAAGACAATTGTTCGTGGCACATCGTTGACAATAACAAAAACTAGAATTTTCGATGGTACTGCTCTGTCTCCGAAAACAGACGCACGAATGAGTTCACGTAGTTTTCAACTCGTGCAACAGATGGGATCGGAATTATCACTTGGTGAATTTCAGCATCTAAACAGTTCAATTCCGGTCATGTTATCCCTTGACCGCAGTGACAGGCAACGTTGACAATGTGAATTAAGGTATCCAGACAGGGTTAGTCACCGACCTGAGTAGTTGAGACAGAGAAAGAGAGGTTCACCGGTGTTGAATGAAGTTAGATCGAAATGGTTCATCGGGTAGAGTGACTTTTACAAATAGCCAATGGTTGAAATCAAACTGAAGTAAATTTTTGCCGTCGTAAGATGAAACGAAAACCGTTTGTGTTCACAAAAGAAATTATAGAAAACGACGGATCATTGTCGTCATACTGACCTCTAGTTGTCTGATGTTTGCAAGCACATTGAATCTTTGAAGATAAGAAAATACTGGAAAGGCGATCGATTACTTAGCGTACAAATAAGTTGGATACATTGAAACGCAAGTGGATACAATAGTCATCTCGCCGAATTATTTACTCGTTTCGTGGTAAATACTCGTCCGGATCGTTTTCTTTCGATGATGTATTGAATACAACAGGAAGAATTTGTAGGATACGAAAATTTGGTCACGTGCAAAATATTCGAACAATATGACGAAAACGTTGACACATTTAGTTCGTGGTTTGGGTTCTCCCAAACATCAACAAATTGGTGTTTGAAATGTCCATCGTAAAAATAAATGTTTTTTTCAAGTGTAACCATTCACCGCTTGGATGTCAACCATCAGGTCATTGGAACATGTTTACTTCCACCCTCGCTCTACTTCTGGTCATTTTCGTGTGTGTGTGTGTGTGCAGCACTCTTCCAAAAGTCTGGAGATTTTTTCGGAAATAACTTATCTCTGCTCTTATTATTTTTACTATTGTTATTACCATGTTATACAGAAGGAGGTGCATTACCTTAGTGGACCGTTTGTACTGGAATATGGAAGCCCTAGGTAACCTGATCAATGACGAACGGGATTCAAAACGCCACTCCTACAGAAAGAATGGTCATAAGAGGTTTGGACGAAAAATGCCAATCTTCACGTTTCAGCCTATTGTACAAATCGTATCGATTAGACTGATTGGAACTGTGTTGGTCCATTTGGCCACTGCCTCAGATCAGTATCTTTGCCCGTTGCCCGAAAGGATTCTGATCGACTCGGCAAAGTGTTTCACTCCAAAGAACCAAATATGTCGTTGTACAAAGCAAACGCCTTCTAGTTAAGCTTCGATTGGAAATGCAAACGACTGGTCAGGAGAAACCAGACCGCTTTACTTGTTCTGAGTCATCTACTTATTGTTAGTCCAGAATAGATAGAAATGACCTAGTCAAGATGTGGTCTCGTCCGGATTGTAGGTCCGTATTATTTTTTGTATGCAAAAGTCTATGCAATACAATTCTTTGCGTCGTATTGGATTCTTGCACGGGATTCCCAAAGATTGTCTAATTTCCGCCTAATTTTTCCCCGGGATCACACTGGACGAAATTTGTGACAAACGAAATGACAGAATACCGTGTTGCTTTTTCACCTGTGGTGGACAATCTAAAGTGATTGTAGCGTTCAGATAAATTGTAAACTTCCGTTACAAGACACGGACGGTTTGTGTGAAAATCATGCCGCTAGGTCTACGATATTCTGGCAGCATGACAATTTGTTTCCCGTGTACCATTTTGGTCTGGACGCATCGTTATTTAGATTTTCACAGTTCGGAAGTCACTTGAATAGGTAAAATCTGTTCACCACCGGATTTTTGGTGAACCAGTCTCATAAGTTTATTAATTCGGGCATTTAATGGGCAAAAATATGCGCTTATTTGTTTATCCAAAAACCTTTCATCTGTCACACATATTGAATCGAAAATTTTTTTACAACTTATCGGCTCAACAGAAATGCTTATCAAAATTCGTTTCAAATGATTTGCATGTCGATTGTGCACATTTGAAAGTTGGTACAATCAAACCAAATGTTGTATCATATTGGATTCGGGAACAACAAAACGAAGTAAATTGCAGGTCACTAAACGATCGTTTTTCACTGGAGCGTTTGAATAAACGCATTTGCCGGACGATTCATTATGCAACATTAGCCTAGAGTTCATTGACAAACTAGGGTCCGAGTTTCGGTCAAAACGTTTCCTGTCAAGTAGCATAGCAACCTGACTGTCCATATCACTGTTTATCATGATGTAGCATCCTAAACCATAAATCGGATCTTGAAGGAAAGCGATTATTACTCGTCCGATAGTTGATAATGATGATGATGGACAACTTATTGGCAATCTTTTATCTTTTACTTTCTTTAATAATGAAACAACAATGCACATCAATTCTCAGGAAGGGGGTCGCGGCCAGTGAAGGGCTGTCAAGTGGGGAAGTTGGCCGGCGGTGGGAGGATTCGAACCCCCGACCTTCATATCCAAACGCCACAACCTTATGCTTTTGGCCACCGCCGGCCATTGCAAAATCAAACTCTATCAAATCAATTTTTCAGTTGTACTTAGAACATTTCAAGTGCATTGCTCAATTTGCAGCTATTTTTCAGTGCGTACCTAGCAGCAACCGTGCCGGGATTTTCTTAGTCTTTCTAATTCGTTTATTAATAAAATAAAACCGCACACCAGGGCCAGGGCGGACTGAGAATCTCCCAGTGATTAGCTGACTAACGATGCGAGAATTCAACATGGCGAACTGCACGTCCGTGCGACATCAAATTATCGGTTTGGATCAGTAATTGTACAGAGAATAATTTTCTTAATGCTCTCATCGTGTATAGATCGTAAGCATCTGATCACCGGTCGAGGTGACCGCATCAGTACATTTCCGATCTTGCCACCAAGGTCAAACTGAGAGGCAACTCACGAAAGAGAAATTTGCGTTTCTTGGCTGACAAAATCGTTGCGTTACGACAGTTTCTTTTTTTTTCTGCAACCCAGTCGAAGGAATCTTAAACGGAAACGACTACACTTCATATAAAGTATTCACCAAATTGTAAATTTCTTCAAATCTACCTGTTATGTACGGGGTAGGACAGCAAGCATACGGTAAACAATCGATGATCAATGCATCAACAAAAAAGAAACAAAAGTGCACGAACAAAAATACACATCAGCAACCAATTCCGATTAGACAGAACCATCTAGAGAACTACACATAGGTCACCCATTAAGATGATATCGACCAGTGGTTGGTTTAACGACCTCGGGCATGGAATGTGAAAAGTCAATAAGTTAAACCTAGACGACTTCATTTTAACGGTTAATATCGACCACCTAATCAAGTGTCTGTCAATATGTTAGTTTTGTGTCCCCTCCTCGATTTGTTCAATGGGTCAGTAGTCTAAATGGAACATCTTGATATTCACACTTTCTACTTGACAGGTTGAGGTGAGTGCGCCCGAGAGTTGGTCTGTTGAATATGCCCTCAGTTTTAAACGGGTCCGAACGTGTTCAGTTCTATCGACCGGCACGGATAGCGGCCACGATGGAAGCTCGCCCCGCACAGACCCGATCAACTTGCTTGAAACGGACTCATCCGACTGCATAAGTGCTTAAAGTCAAAACTAAGTCTGTGAAAGCACAATGCACCCGACTCGTTCGTATTATCATCTGTTAAGTTGTGCACACTGGCAAAGAAAATCGCGTACACTTCCTACAGATGATATGTAACTCATTTAGTCCTATTATTGGGGTATTTTCAAAATGGATTTATTGTAATTGTGAATGATATAATGCTAATAACACAGCGTTGTTGGTAGATGCAATTTGCCAACGTTTCGACTACCGCGGGTAGTCTTTCTCAAGGCAAGATTTTGGTTGTGCCCACGGTAGTCGAAACGTTGGCACATTGCATCTACCAATAACGCTGTGTTATTAACATTATATCATTCACAATTAAAACCAATAGTTGGCGCATCAACTTTCCGATACACGCTTTACGTCGTTTGGATTCATTGTAATTACTTATCAGCTAATCATGGTGAATGTTGGTAGTTGGCTGAGAAACGGCCACTTTATGACACGATTATTTGAACTCACTGAAATGCTGCAAGCGCAGTTTTCAAGTTTTCCGCTCAACTCTTCTGGCAAGAAACGTGGTTGCTAGCACAGTCAAGTTTAGTGGAATAACGTCTAAGAACTGAGTTAAAATTACGATTCATACCACATTCCAGTGGTCATTGAAAATCGAGTATTTTGTGTTTATAAACTGGGTCGATTCCGGGGCGATACATTCATTGGACTAGCTGAAAATTTGCTGTTTTCTCAATAACTGAAACCCCACGACGAAAGCAAACTTGCCAACTGATTCACAGAAAAATCCTACATTGGGCACACAAACAATGAAAATTCTCCATACTGGATGACAGGCAAGTATCCAGGACGACTCTTATACGTGATGTTTGCAAACTCACTGATGCGCCCACGAAGCTTGACTTGGGGAATACAAGCTACGGTAAAAGGTGAGTAGTGCCCATGCGTTCATTTGAACTTTAATGCAGTCAACCAACTTTCTCGTTTGAATCCGTCTAGATACCAATGAATTAGTCTACGAAATTCAGTTAATTCTACTCCTAATCGTATTTGCTATTATTTATTTTGTCATTGGAAACATAACTTCGGACGAAAACGATCAGCAAGAAGGAGAAGCAATATGCAGGGTTCACCACGCGCGTCAGCTCTTCCACACTCTACCTGCGCGTCATCGATTGTCTATCAAAATCCATCAGCCTTCTTTGGGGTGGATACTACTCGGTTGCCCAAACCGAAGTAGGGGTTGACCTAGGAAACCCTATCCCGAGCTTTTGACCAAATGATCTACCACACAAGTCAGTAGGACGACCAGAGGGTCACGTAACCCATTGGGGACCGGTAACTGACTGTTCAATTCATGTGCCTTTTGGATTGGGCTAGACATCCTGGGTATCCAGTACACCCCTTCACCGCAGATCCCGGTAAGAGAACAGTCGTATACTTTGCAGGCTACCTATGGTCGTTTTGGAATCAGGGCTTGGCCAATTCCCCTGGACCGATTGCCAAAGTCCAATCAACCCGGTGGACGGCGTGTGCGCTCCGCGTCGTACTTGCACTTCAGTGGGAATACCTTCGTTACGAAATGGGAGTGTCTAGAATTTCTTCATCAGAGGCTATTTGAGACACCGGTCACTTGGGAGCATTTCGAGATGCGTTCAGGATGATTGGCTAACTTAAAGCCTGGGACACCCACTTCCGATCATGCTGAGGCATTTGGAGACAGTGCGAATAAACCACGTCAGGCTTATGAGCCGTTTGCCATTTACAGAACTTCTCATCTCTGTTTGATTTTTAGCTCGAGAAATAACTATAATGAGTTGCCAAATTCATCTTTTAGGTTCGATAGGCGTGTATGTTTATCCGCGGGTTTTTCTTCTCCTTCTCGGTGGCTACATACGGCATATTCCTTGGTAACCATATTCTTTCAGAACATTAGGGACACTTCATGTGCGTTGTTGCGCATATTAAGGCTGAGACGATAGCGTGAAACGTCAACTCGTCCGATCACTGATCGGTGTCCGTCTGAGTTTGATCCATTCCAATCCCCGAAACCGTCATGTGTTTACACGACCACATACACCTTGCTCATACTGTTGTAGATCAAGACTTCCCTGAGGCACCTCAATTTCCTGACTGTTTTAACGTTCATCATCAGTTTCCCCAACCTACACTGGTTCGGATTTTCACGGATAGGTAAACATACCTGTTCGAAATTGTGTCTTGATTACAGCTCATTGAAGTAGACATCCCCAGAACTGAGTTTTCACCCGGCTGATCGTTGCCTATCCCACGACCATTGATCCATACACAACTGGGCAAACACATACGCACAGATGTAGGCACACTGACCCACAGACATTATGTCATAAAAATCTCAGCCAATCAATTTTATGCATCCATACGCTAATGTGCTCGCCGGTCACAATCGCATGACGGTTCGTCCGATCAACTCAGTCGGTCATGCAGTTCTTGGGCGCTGCCTCCCATTGAAGCAACTGTTAGTGAAATTCGCTTCGCTTATCCAACCGTTGCACGAGAACATCCGAAACAGTCCGCGCGTACGGGAATGTTTCACTCGAATTTACCACGAGGAGTGGTGTCGTCACGTTTGTCCTCTTTCACCTTTCCATTTTAACTTTGTCACTCTCATGTAGAATACTTCCTCTGACAGCAGATTCTCTGCTTTGGAATATGCGGACGATGTTGTGCTGCTGAATGAAGATCCAAGTAGGCTGCAGGTTTTTCTCGATCATCTAAACGATAGTGTGTAGGTATGTTTGGTATGCATTTTGCACCTTCGAAGTGTAAAATGCTGTTGCAAGAGTGGGCTGGTACAAAGCCGAAGCTTGATCTTAAACAGGAGCAACTAGATTAGATAGACACATTTGGTTACTTGGGTAGTTGTATCTCACCTGGTGATCGCACATCAGGTGAATTGTCTTCGAGCTTACAGAAGGCCCGACTGGTATTCACTAACTGGAGGCATCTGTGGCATCTGCGTGACATTCGATTATGGAATAAAGGCCGGTTGTACACCACAGCAGTAAGGGCGGTATTACCTTATGACTCCGAAAAACACGGCTATTGAAAGCAAAAAAAATATGCTAAGACATTTGGTGTTTGAACACCGTTGTATTCGTAGTAATGACAGAATATGGTGGGAAACTTTCGTAAGTAACTCAGAGGTTAGGGGTAAGGCATTGGGCCCAAGGGTTCAATCAATAGAAGAGGCATTGAATCAGAATAGGTTGCGGAGGCTGAGACATGAGTTTCGTATGCACACAGACAAACGGTTACTTCGTTGCATGCTGTTCTGCGAGGCGAGTAATGGTTGATGTTGTCACAACAAGACTGCACCTTGACGTGGTGTGGCGGTTTGCGTGCCTTCATGACTCAGCGAGCTATACAGTATGGTTTATCTCAAGCCGAAGATCCAATCATGCCTGGAAGGTCAATGGGTAGAGGCCCGACGAAATGGCCTCCTGATCCTCCCAGCCGGGGTCGATCTGAATTGGCAGCTCAGTCGGAAAAACGAGTGGAAGAATAACTGATCCAGGTAGATGGGCTTCCACAACGCTATGCTTCGCTGCGTTGCAGTTAGGTTCTTGTCAGAAACAAAGGCTTTGGTTGAGAACCCTAATCGTTCTTCTGCTAAGCAGCGGGACCTCCTAGAAGAGCCCGCCCATCAATCCCTATGAGTTACATGTCTACAAATAATTCCATACTGCATCGGTCGTCGCGCAAGCTAATCAGGACCGCGCCGTCGAACGTCTGTCTGATTTGGCTGTTCGCAACAGCTACGAACGGAAACCATCCAACGAACTAGGAATGTCGGCGAGCAGCAGTGCAGTCGAACAGTGAAATCAAATCAAGCAGCCGATGCATTTGGAAGTAGATTTCGCCTGTAGTCCTAGATCTAGCGTCCATCAAAGACACTGGATCTCGCAAGGTTCGTTGGTCTAATGGAGCGCACCCGTCAGCTCCCTAACTTCAGGGTAGAGAATAAGATGCGTCGACAAAAGCAGCGTCAGTTTTCGACAAGTCTTAAGAATGATCGGGAAAACTGGTGAGTTAAGGTAGCCGCAAAGATGGAATTAGCGGCCGCTTCAGGTAACACTCAAAGACTGTTCAAGCTCATAGGTGACATCGGTAGGCAACACCGGCGAATTTCGGTTATTGAAGTCGTATGCGATAGAAATGGAGAGCTCATCCGTGGTAGACAACAAAGGCTGAACCGTTGAGCAGAGCACTTCAAGGACCAGTTTAACTGGTTGCAAGATCACGTATTTAGGCCGACGTCGGCAACTGTGAATCCTTGAGAGGTATCTGTCGACCTCCCAATAGAGGTGGAAGTAGGGTCAAATATTAGACTTCTGAAGCACAGAAAAGCAGTCGGTCTCAACGAATTTCCCTCAGAAAAGAGGAGCGTATTCTGTTGTCGTGGAGTGATTCAGTGATTGTAACCGTTTTCAAGAAGGGCACACGTAGTGACTGCAGCAATCATCACGAGATTAGTTTAATTCCGATAGTTACTAATGCTGCACCGTCTGACACCGACTCGTGAGATTAACATCCGCAAACAACAGGCCGGATTTCGTCCAGGTCGAGGTTGCATCGATCAAGTATTCACTCTTTGCCAAATACTAAAAACGTGCCACACTCCGCCGCCCTACGATGGCAGTCTTTCTCGACTTGAAAGGCGTGTTCAACTTAGTGGATCGCACAGCCCTATTCGGTGCTCTCTACCAGAGTGTATGGCAACGAATTTCGTAAACCTGTTGCGAGCATTATAATTGTATATCTATGGTCGTGTGAGGGTATACGGTGAACTATCAAGTTCATTCGAAACAACTAGCGGCATTCGACAAGGGTGTTCCACCTCTCTACTCCTGTTCAACTTCGTCATGGACAAGGTGATGGGATATGCTTTAGGAGGTCTTCAGAATGCAGGAATCGAACGTGGATATGGAAGGAAGCTATGTGACCTAGACTACGCACATAACGTTGTGTGCCTTTTCGAGTCTGCGGACCATGCACAACGCGCAATATATGGACTCCCGAGTTTGGTTGCTCAGTTCGGCATGTGATTGCACCTTCAAAGTGTGAAGTGCTGTGACAGGACTGGACGACAGTAATGCCGGACTTGACACTAGATATAGAGGAAATAACGATTGTGGACAGTTTCACCTAACTTGGTCGAAAGATGATAGCTCGGAAATAGAAATGAACATGCGTATCTCGAAGGCTCGAGCAGTTTGCGCTAGACTGAGGCACTTGTGGCGTCGGTGTGATATTTCACTGAAGTTGAAGGACTGTGTGTGTTGTGCCGCAGCGCGTTCAGTTCTGTTGTACGGTTGCGAGACATGGAGCATGCGTGTGGGCGATGTTTGTCGGTTGAAGGTTTTCGACCATCGACGTCTACGTAGTATGGCTAGGATTGGATGGAGGGACCGGGCGAGTAATGTGGAGGTCAGGAAGCTAATAGTAGGTGCCGGTTCTCAGAATACCTCATTTCAACGTATGAACCTTGGTAGAAACGATGGTTGGAGACAATTGGTCTTACGGCGCCCTTGCATTGAAAATCTACCTTGTATTGCACAGCTCTTCAACTTATTATTATACAGTCGGTTATTTGTTATTCCCCGTTCTTTCTTCTGTTTGAGCAGATGCTGCAAGATAGCAAGCAAAACGAGAACTCGTTGGTGCAGGGGTAATGGCTATCGAAATTGAACTATCAATTACAGTGCCGTTTTCCGACAAACAAACTCTGTTGCCAGTGCATCTGGGAATCGAAGTCAATCACATTCAGCTCAAACCACCTAGAAGGGTTCTGAAACGCCTAGGTGCAAGTCATTCGTAGTGGATTAACGAAAGGGTTGTTATGAGTAGTCGCTTTTCTTCTCCCATACTTTCATTGTTTGCTTTTGAGATAGAAGTAGAAGTGTCGCGATTCGGTACAACGAACGTTCTTCTTATCTGCTTTTGGAATAGTTTAAGTAGTCAGGAAATTTGATCCTTGAAAATGGCTACTTACTCTTAGCCAGAATTCATTTTTCTAATAATTTCTTGTTCGAGTGAAAAAACTATTTCCGGTACTTTTAAAGGCATTCTTTGCAAACTGAAATCGAGCATTCTGTGCACCAGTTACAGTTCCACCGATGTTAATTCTCCATTTGATAGTCTATTCAAAAGAACTGGGGATTTTTGATACCTCCCGATTTTAGTTGTTTTCAAGTTTCGACCATAGAGTCCCCATTTCGGATATTTCTGCGGATGTTGTGGCATGTGGGAGTGCAGCCGAAGATACGCGTCATAGCCACTAGAGCCCATAACACGACGAGGGGGGAATCAGTGCTCATGGCCCTGAAAATTGGAATGGGATAGAACTGCACATCTCACGTTGTAACGAGCCGGGCGACAGCAAGTTGCCCTCGACGATGAAACGGACCTCCCGGGGGAACGTGGATTGCCTACTCAACCAAGATAGTACAAGACTTTGATTCAATCCAAAGTACTGTTCTTGAACAGCTAACCACGAGACGATTAGCCATCTAATGAAATTATCAAGGCACCTATTCTACAGCCGCTTCATTGGCCGGCGGTGGCCAAGCGGATCAGGTCGTGGCGTTTGGACGTGAAGCTCGCAGGTTCGAATCCTCCAACCGCCGGTCAACTTCCCCACTTGACAGCCCTCTGTTGGCTGCGGGCTCCGTCCTGGAAGACGGTGTACGTTATGAGTGTACTAATAAAAGTTGTCCGCCGTAGCGGTGGAGATCGAGGCACAGCTACGTCCACTGACATAACGTGATAACTACCATTCGAAAGCAGGCGCGTTACCAAACTATGGTAGTCATCACGTCTATCGTTCTTTTGTGAAACATTTCTGGAGGTAGACTAGCTTTTGGACAAAGGTATTTATACGATCTTCTCTTAGCCATCCTCAGATATCCGTACATGAGTCATCCCGTATCACATACCGAATGCTTGTGCAGGACATTGCACAAATTTTTGCCCTAGCGAACAGCATGACGAAGATAAGAACGTTCATATGATTCATCCATTGTGCTAAGCCCATTCGAAGGTCATGACATGTCTGATTTTGCATGCGTGACCCACTTTCGAGATGCTGTACAGGCCTATTGGGTTGATGCGCGCATCAACACCACCTTAGCCGATCCAATTCGGTGACAAACTGCAAATATTGTCGACGTACGAAGATTGAACCAACCAGGCGTTTGCACGATTGCATTCAACAAGCTATCATTGAAATGACAATCGGGATAGATAATTTGATAACCGAAAGGTTTTTCTCTACATTTTTCAGGCAAACATACACACACCTCCAGGTTTTTCGTTTGACTTGATACAACACCTGGATGCCTGGTTCAACTAGCAAGATAGAAAAGGGATTGTCCATCAATGTCATCGACGTACGTATTGCAACTTTTCAATAACTTTTAACGTCATTATTAAAAAATGAGCACTATCCCCACCACGCCCCGGGAGCACGTCCGTCTGCAACTACTATGTGCTATTGGACTGACGTGGACCGGACATAAGTGAAAGCGATAGAAGAAACAAGGGATTCGACTGGGGCCTGAAAAGTTTATCCGATCACGTCAAACTGTGCACAGTTTGAGAAACTGGTTAACGACTATCACTGCAGGATGCATATCAGGTGGGAAGAAACCCGGTGAGTTTTTGGTCGATTTGTTCTACAAAGCACCGGTACAGTAAACGGGTGAACAACGAAGTTTTCACTTGATCAGAAGAAGAAATCCGTACGACCAATCATGTGCTCAAACTGCAGTTCATTTCTATAGAATTGGTCAATCGCTTAGCTAGATCGATCGATCATCTTGATTCAAATGAGTTGGAACAGTTAAGATAAAACAAAACAAACTGAAAGTGGAATATTCGATACGAGAATAGTGGTCATTCTACTGCGCTCGAATTGATCGTTCCGTCCTGAATCAAACACTTGTGTTGGATGACTAAACTTTGCAAACCAACCAATTGCCTAAACTAGGGGAGAACAATGATGAGTACGAGAATAACCAGAAAAATGCACCTGATTTTTTTGTTCATTGTGTTCAACGACCATAGATCCCGTTTGTGGCGAACGATTCAGATAAAAAACAAACTCCTGATGGCCATATATAACTACTTCACGTGACAACTAGCAACGCGAGATCCCAAGCCGCGCATTCGTTAAGCAAGCCTAATCGTACGGGTGCACGAGAACGCGATTGTTAGTTCGGTACCGACGAGTGTTAACCGATCGGAAAAGATGTACGCGTAGTTTGACATGGACGGTGCAAAAGTTGCAAAGGTACTAGAAAATAAGCATTGTCATTAAGAAGTCCTAGTGCTCTCTGAATAAACTTGTGTGACTATTTCAGACACAAACACGTCTGTAAAAAGTGTACAAACGGGGAACGGCGAACCTGAAAATAGAACGAACAAGTGGTGGTGACAACGATGACCCAGTTGACGAGAAGGAGCGGAAATTATTGCAAGACAGACAAGTGAAGAATTGATGGAACAAATGCGACAGCTAAGTGGATAGGGTCAGATGATTGTTGACCGGAAGAGAAAAAGGAAGACAGGGAAAACAGCATTCACAGCAAAGAGAACAACACCACCACACATCCAACTTCACGGACAGACTGAGTCACAGATGGGAAGTATGAAAATCTGACTTTGTGGAGACATTATGAACTAACCATCACTATCAACAGTAGCAGTATTAGTGAGAGTGGTGACAGTAGTGGTAATACTAGTGATGGTAGTAGTAGTAGTAGTATCAGTATTAGTAGTTTAGTTCGACCCAAAGAGAGATGAAGTACAAGGAAAGACTGTGCTGATTGAGAATAGCTCGGTGTTGTAAGAAGGTGAGCACGATAGAAGAGATTGGGCAAAAACACAAAATAATGGGAGTGTCCACATTTGTGCGGAAACACATGTTTGTGTCTGTTGTGTAGCCGATAAACCACTGACGAAGCAGAAAATATTAGAAACAGAATCGAAGTTTATAAACTCACTGGATGTAAAGTAGTAAGTATCAAGTAGCGAAATAAGTTCCTCAAAACTAACAAGATACGACAATTGCCTGCGGCGCAAGTATGATTGGAATAGGTTATTTGAGACTGAGAACAAAAAACAAACAAGAAACAAAAACAAACCGTACAGGACTGTTAAGTTCCGTCATTAGTGAACAAGGGAATGAACATTCATTGAATTCAATCGCCGAAGAAGAAAAGGCTGTGATATCAGCAAGAGGATCGAAGAACAAAGCGTTCATATCACAGCTGGAACAACGATAAAAAACGATGCAAGCCTAGCAGAGGACCGGGGAAAAAGAAACTGGAAAAAACGATTGGAACTGCATGTGATTGTGCGGTCGGTATGTGATAGCAGCACGTGGATGGGGGGCGGGAGAGAGATAGTTAGATAGATAGATAAATGGAGAAAGAGAGAAGGAACGGTACGAGATGGAAAACGAGAAAAAAATGAAATCAGTGAATACAATAAAAGTACATTAGAGAGCACAGATTCTCAATTGAATTCTCTATTGCACCTATTTTGCTGCAAGCATACAAATATAGGAGAAGATAGAAATTACGGATCAATGCAACTGTAAAAACAGCGGAACGGGGCAAGACAGAAAATACTGTGAACATATTTATTGAAAGAAAGGACTCTGGGAAAACTGTTCAAAAAGAATTGGATAGAAAAAGAAAGATGTGGGAAAAACAAAGTCACGGGAATTTCGCGTGACAAACAGCGTGACTGATATGGGGGATCCGAGGATCGGGAAAGATGGCTGAGTAGAATTTTATGAATTGATTGGCGGTGGAATAGGTTTCGGTGGCTCGGAAGAACTGTGTTGCTTTGGCCATTTCGTATCACCTAATATAACTCTGTTATGCACAGGGAACGGGTGACCTTCAGAATTGAAGACCCATCGATCCAATGGTAGTAAGGTATCTTCTGAAAAGATCAAATATAAGTATTTGAGTGTTTCCGCAATGAAGAACGATTGTTGCACATCGTCCCAATTTTTTTCCAAGGCGTTCACATTTACTAAACCGGAATAGCCTGTGCTGGTATTTGAGTGCGACCTCAACGCCTGTCACCGAATAGGAGGGGTGGGTGGGGGAAGACGGGACGAAAAAGAATAAATATGATCCAAAATATCTTAACGAGTAAATCATATTCGTCGGACGAAGCGTGATTTCATGAGTGAACTTAATCACAAAAAGACCATATGTCCTGACAAACAGTTTTATGGATAAGATATGTACAATTTGTGGATGAAGGCCAACAACTCAGTGAATATCACCACGTCCAGCTCGATGGTAGACGTGGCAGAGACTTGAGACCGTCAAATTCGATTCACTTTAGCGTTGTCAGTCTCAGATTCGGCTGAGCGGTCTAGTGGCACTGCTAACCCCTTGATTCATCCTTGCATTTCCGGAAAAAACAAGTTCCCTGGGACAATAAAGTATATGATTTTATCGGTATCACAAACTTTTCGGGAGTTAAACCGCCTTTGATCACCGATTAGTGCTCCACGTCCCGTTATCGCATAATAGTCGTCGTTTAGCATCCAATGATCACAGTTCACTGGCCACGGGATATTTCATCATCCACGACCTGGGTTGAAATGAACACACATTTGCCCGTCGGAAATACACCTGTTGACAAAACTCACGCTGTTATCGCATCACATTACTGGGTCACAATTTCCAAATGATGTGTAACGTTTGCGAGATGTTAGGTATTATTTAAACCCAGTTCATAGAGGGTTGAGAAAGCCCGGCGCCATTAGATGATGGAAGAATTTGTGGAATGGCCGTGGAAACTAATTGGTAACAGAACTATGTTTCACGCGAGTACTTGGCCGTTCCGGAGACGGATCCAAAGCACATCAAACTGAACAGACATCTTCCAAGTACAAATACAATACGTTGTAAAAACCAGATCAGTTAGTTATATTGAGATTAGGTGTGAGATATACAAATCATGACATCACTCAGGTCCCAGTTCGTACACCCCCTCCAGACACTTACAAAGTTATCAGAAGCACATCAACCTCGCTAAGATTCGTGAATTGAAGTGAAACACTGATTCTGTCCACCATTTCTTACATTCTTTTCCTCTCGCTCTGTTTTTGACCGGAGTCCAAATCCTCCCTATCGGACACCACCCATCGTCAATGTCCCAACAACAATTTTCATTCCTCTTTTATACTCCAGAGTCTGCGCTATTGTCCGTCAGTCGGCAGCCACTTGTCAATTATCAAAGCTTGATCTCCCAAACGCGAAGTTCAACTCATGTGCTCGAAACTCCGAATCCTTTCTTTCAATCGTTGTCTCAACAGTGACAATATACTACATTTCTGATTTCAACTCTTCAAACTCCAACAGACATGTTATTGGCTTGGGAGACTCCAATGTTTACAACTGGGAATGGCTAGTGCACTCGTACGACGGGACACAAAGTCGAACGACTGGGCGTGACCAACAGCTAACAACTAAATGACCGCTCCACACATACAGCAGATCAACCTGGCGACCCTCATAGTCTCCCGATCGTATCCATACTTCCTTACCTAACCAAATGGCTCCATTCTTCGCCTTCAGACTCGTCGAACCATTGTGTTAACACTCACGTCGAGACACGTTTTAAAGCAACAATTCAACCAACTGAAGCGGTTTCCGAGACCACCGAGTTTTCTGTGTATGGAACAATTGTTGCCCCACTTCAGAAGTTTTCATGTCTGGTTCCGGTTTCAACGATATTGTTCTTCAAAGCACGAATCTTTTCAAACTACATTTCCAAACCAGGTAAACTTGAATCCCCGAGTGGCTTAATCATGCATGCGACCGCACTGTACATTTGGAGCGCACAATGTTTCGCCGCTTGCATTCCTCACTAACTTCCATCTCCGACCATTTCTTCGTGTAGGCCAGAAACAAGCGCTCGACAACTAGACACAGAGTTGCAGGACGCTTGATTCATTGTAAAACTGAACGCTTTCTCTCATCCACTACTGGTCCCTTGCAAAAACAATCTCTTACAGTTTCGCCATTCCAATTTCTTTCTCATCTACCATTACAATGGCTACCTTGTTTGTGAACCTCATGCAAAACATGAGACTAAAGATTCCCAGTTTGTCTTCATTCCCACTTTGCTCAACCCTGGCACAACTGGCGTTTCTCATTTCTCCACTATCCCGCTTTATGTACCTCGTATTAGCACCAGGAAGATTACCCAAGCGTTGCGTTTCCTGAATGTTTATAAATTATCTGGTCTGGACAATATACCATCCTTTGTCCTTAAAACGCGCCCATGATTCGGTCCTTCATTCGCATCATCCTTCTACTTTTCCGACGACTTGCAAACCAGTTGTGATTCTTCCCATTCTGACCCGAAAAACCATCGTCAAATTTCCTTCATAACTGCAATTTTGAAAGTACTCCAGACCGTCATCGCTGACTAACTGCGTTCGTTTCTCGAGTGCGAAGAACCATCGCCCTATTACCAATATGAACTCCAACCCGGTGGTTTAGCCGGAGGTCTACTGGCCCTCGTCTTGCACTCCCAGTGAGCTTTATCCAAAGAAAAAAAACGAAGAAACGCGCCTGATCCCGCTCAACAACTCGAATGCCTTCGGCCGAGTTCGAGAGGAAGATATTTTGGAGAAATTACTCACGTTCGAATTCTTTCCGGTTCTAGTATCGAAGACATCAAATGCCCTTAGTGACTGAACCATTTTCGTTCGAGTGTCTGGGGCTCTTACGTAGAAGTTTTCTGTAAATGTTAGCATTCCCCAAGGTTGATTATTCGTGCCCATCTTGCTGCTTTTATCTATTGATGACATTCTATACAATACCTCCAAGTCGATTCATTCCTTTGCTGATAACACCATTCTCCATCAGTCTCTTGCCTACCTACTTCATATCTCAGTTTACTTCTCGCTTTGCGCGCAAAATGTATTTACTGCTTTGGAACAGACGTTTTTCATCCTAGTCGACTTTTTTGCTTTTATACTGCAGTCAAATGCGCCACCTGGCTGATAGACGATACCTCCGTAACCGTTACGTTGCAGTCACTAGTCCATTGTGGGCTGGTTGGCTCACTATCCCATCTCCATTGATAATATGTCGGTTTTTATTCTTCCGAGGTTCCTGTACACAAAAGGTCAGTTACTCTTATCAAGTTACTGTTCCTGGGCATTGTATACCCATCAGTCAGCCTTGTTCTTTCCGTGAACTACAAAATAATCTACCACTTCCTGCTTCCCTATCCACTCACCAACTCCTTCTTCTTTTGAAAAGGCAGAATCAATAAACAGACTCTTAGGTGAATTTTTACCAACATTACCCATTCTAACATGTGTTCTGGTCACAAGATTTACGTCACACTGCATTTTATGAGACTGTTAGGGACGCAAGATAAACGACGTCTTACGATTTCAAACTATTTTTTTCCTTTTCTTAGTTCGTTCCACGTACACCCAATTGTTTGGCTCTAAATCGAACGCTATGGTAAGAGAGATGAACCAAGACAATACAATTTGTGAAGGTGTTGGTTACCGTGGCTGAATCGAACGACCGATAGCTTACCTTGACCACATCCCATGCCCATTGCCGGTAGATCGGATTTTTTGTGAATCGCCACAAATAAAAGTAGGATTCGACAGTCTCCGGTCGAAGTAAGTAGGATTTGTGCGTTTTTCTAATCGGTATAGCCTCGATATTCTCTCCGAACTCGAACGATTCCGGCCCGAGGTGAGTTGCTGTGTTCTCATAACTCAGTCTACATGTTTCTGTTATGTTTACACCTCGAACAAACCAAACGTCGTTTAATCCGGAGGAGCCCAAAGCTAGCATCCCACCTGGGTGAAACGGAAAAAGAGGAAGAGGAAATAGAACAGCAGACAGAATAAAAATAACGATAAAAAAGGGGGGAATGGAAGCTATCATTGATCAACACTTCAGTAACTTAGAAGTTAAGCGTAAGGTACTGGACCCTGGAATTCAATGTTTAAAGATAATACTGAAGTTAGATAGATGTAGGCGATTGGGAACCCTTTGGGCATCGCGAGAGAACGACTGTCTCCGTTGTACGATGTCTCCCCAAAGCAGGTATAGTGGCTGGAAGATGGATCCAGATGTCCAGAAGGTCATACAGGAAAAAAAGTAGGAGGAGCCTAAACAACAGACGGTCCTGCATGGGCCCCATTAGACTAGGGCGGTTCCGGTCTACGAATTTCCCCCAAGCAATGGCTCGAGACAATGGGTAATATGGTTCAGTGTCGCAGTCGAAGGCATTCTTCCAATCAAAATCTTGCTCTTCAACTCATTATCTCCCAACTGACATTTTAGTATGCCTCGTTCGACTACTCTCATTTGAACAGACAGGTGCTGTGAGGTAGCGACAAAAGCTAGAGTATGTTGATGTATGGTTAATCAGTGTATGAAGAGAGGTAAGAGAAAAGAAAATGACGGAAACGTATTCGAGACAAGAAGTGGGAAATTTCTACACCAAACAAGCCCCGTGGAAAAAGCAAATAAAAAAACACGGTACAGCAACGTCGTGCATGTGTATTCGCATACAGCATAACCGGAGATAAACAGCGGCAAAAAAAACGTCTTACAAGATTCAATTGGTCCCAGCCGGCTGAAAACACACGGGGAACTACAAATCTACAAGGTCAATCCAAGTGCCCGGTAATATGTAATTCATTACTTACAGTTAGTGTTATAAAAAGTCTTCAGAGACAATAGAAATGGCCCCTTTTATGAACGACTCGGCCTAGTTTTGTGTTATTTAAACGGATAGACTGTGATGGGCATCTAAGCGCCTTTGTACGATTTCCCGGGCATTTTGTTTTATTCTTTCGGTATGTGGGATAGGGAAGAAAATAGGTTGTACCGAGATTACATTGCTCAAAAAAAAACACTAGAGGACAACTTCCTGGCTCATCCGTTGCGGTACAGTGTGAAAGGAACAACATTCCGAATGAATGGGGCACGTGACAAATGCAAAAATAAGTGTCAGGGTCATCCATCTTCCAATCGAATAGCGAGAACTTTGACTTGATCAAAATCAGCCAAGGCTGTCCATCATCCGAATCATGGACAGGAAATGGAAACAACGTAGCGGAAAGAAAAGCACGATTTTGTTTAGGGTTCACCGTATACTTGCACGTCTTCTCACCCAGCATTGTATTCTCCACGACATCGATTGCATGTTATCAACATTATTAAATCAAACAATCAAGCGTTTTCATTACAATTTGTCCCCGAACTAAAGAGACATAGAATGAATCAAATGCAGAATGTGAGCAACGAGGAAATCACTGTTCATAGTTGATGGCGTTGACTAAACGGTTGGAGATCAACTGGAAAACAGGATTGGGAGAGGAGAGCAATTGACCGTCGCCCGGCTCGTTGTATACCTGATCTATTCAATTTTTCAAAATTGAATTCAGAAAAAATAACATCGAAATAAGAAACTGTAAGTTTAATTTGAGAACAAACGGGTATGGCAAATGTTGTTCACTCGTAGAGCATCTCATTGGCCAACGTGTTACATTAGTCACTAGTCAATGATTGGTCGCCTCATGAAAAGAACTCGGATGGATTTAAATCAGGCACCTCAGTCGTCTCGCATAAATTATCGAACTACAGACCGTGGCACTGCGTTGACGTCCATCCACCAGCAGGCAACATGCCCGACTGAGGTCTGCCCTCATTCTTTTCACGAGGAGTGTGAAAAGGAACGTGAACAATCATGGACTCGTGACCAATGTAACACGGCTAATGACATGCACCACGACACCTCATGTGGTTCTGTGTCACTTCAAGTTTAAGGGTCATGGTTCCCAGCTCCACCAGCCCTTCTCCTATCCGATAGACCGTAGGGGCAATGGGGGCATAGTTGTCGCATTACATTCATGCAGCTAACCTGCAAAAAGGCACGTATGCGTCAAAACAACCCAACCGGATGCGAATCACCACTAATGTCCCAACTTGTCCGGCTACTTCCAGGAACAATTGATTGTTAGAAAATCATTGTAGCAAAACAAAGAACACAAAAATCTGATCAAAACTTGATTGGTATCGAACAACGAGCGAATCGTTTCGAAACTTATGATTCAAAACACGACAGAAAGAGAATTTGGTGGTTGTGGGTTATTCAGGGACAAAAACACAGGGGATCTTCCTTGCAAGCAGTCTAGAACATGGGGGATTCGCCTCGTTTCAACTGTACCAAAATCGAGGACGAGGTATGATCAAGTGCTGTATTTGGCGTTGGAAGCTAAACAGCTTTTGTTTACAGACTAGGGTGTTATTTAATGTGTGTTAGACGAAGAACATGGAGGCTAATAGAACGCCTGTTCTCTCGGAAAACCTATTACGCTATTCAGTCAATTAAACATTCAATC
This sequence comes from Fasciolopsis buskii, assembly GCA_008360955.1. Taxonomy (NCBI): domain Eukaryota; kingdom Metazoa; phylum Platyhelminthes; class Trematoda; order Plagiorchiida; family Fasciolidae; genus Fasciolopsis; species Fasciolopsis buskii. The sequence continues at coordinate 128,301 of LUCM01000321.1, forward strand.
CGCCGGGCTAATAACGTCCAATTTGCCTATGCAATTTCTTATTACGCATCTGAATTGCGACTGAAACGTGATGCCAGATGTAAGGATGCCTAGGATCCCTGTAATCAGGAGGATAACTTTTCAAGCAGATTGTTCTCACGGCAAACAGGTGAGGATAACGACAGCTTCGTCCTGAAGTTAACAGTAACCTAGGTTACAGTCTTTTGTTCGAAAGCTGAGTAAGTTAGAGTAAGACACGATACGATGCAATACGCCGTACAAGACTCAGTCTTCCAGAACAACTTTCGGATTAGACAAGAAATAATTTCCCAAATTTCGTACTGGTTAGAGTGCTCTTGATTTAAATCTATTCACAAGACAGTCTGAGCTTAATTACAGCCCAATGCACTGAGCGAGATGAAAACTCCTGACACGACGTATCGGTATGAAAATTTTCTCCAGCAAATCACGTTTTTGTGGGCTCTATGCCTATCAGAGAAACTAACTGTTTAGCAAGTAGAAATCCAAACCAATTGGTATTCGTGAGCAGACACAACAAGCGCACGGTTTCGTCTCATGTTCAATACATATGCAATATCCGAGACCATGTGAAAAGTTACACGCGTGCGATTCTTTTCATACGCGAAAACATTCATTTTTTGTGCATAGTCCTGCTTTGCTACGGACAAGAAATTTCGGGACAGTTGAAATGAGTATAAGAAACAGAGCTGTCCCTAAGCTTCCGTTTGGCTGCGTTTTTTGCATTCAAATTATGTGCCCGTTGACATTTTCCCGCAAAATTACACAAAATGGTGACCTGGTTTACTCCAAAACACGAAATAATACATGTTGAAGGATATCAAGGCTCTCAAGTGATTGTAATCTGATTGCTACACTCTCTAGATTAAGACATCAAAAATAATTATCATTTCGAACTCTTTGCCACCTTGTTAGGGGTATAATGGGCATCTGGAATTTCGGGTCTCATCCGAAAAGCGTATGGACGCAGCTATCCTTCACCGATTCCCGGTGGACTTTACTTGACTCTCAGATCATCCTGGTGCCTTGTGGGTTAGACCATTTGGTCAAACGTTGCAGAACACAGCCCCCTGAGTCAACCCTGTACATCAGTTTGGATAATCCGGTAGTACCAAGCACTCAAAGGAATCATGGATCCTGATGGATAGCCGATGCTGTTTAGATAGAGAAAACCTACACTAGTGATCAATGAAGTTTCAATTAAAAAGATATTGAATACCCTTGACTTGTACACTGGAAAACACCGTTGAGTGCAATAACAGTTAAAAAACAACTATGATTGATTAAGCGGATGACTAACCTCTACGAGTAAACAGTCGACGATGAACCATCAAACCGTTCCGCATAGGTACATTTTACTTGCACACTACAAATTTTCGCTTGTCATGTTCAGATGATATTATTCCGTAATCCAAGTAGCGCACATTGAGCTACTCCTAATAAGATACTCTCGAAACAAAAAAGCGGTAACCACAAGTAGTTTCACGTTTTCTCTTGATGATCTAACATGTCAGAAAGTGGACACGAAGGCGTACATCAGAGATGAGTTTTTGCCTGCCGGATTTTGAGCAGAATCACAAGAATAAAATCTGGTGACTGTATTCCAAATGAAGATAGCGTCTACTGATCCAACTGGCTTTCGAATCGTATTTTGTAACCGCTAGATTCGGATGGACTTGAATTGGCTGAGGACGCTGCGTTCAGGCAAGCCAACTAATAATAATTGATTTGACTGAACTGGATGATTTAATTATAATTGATTGACTCGTTCATCCTACCCTACTGCCGGCCATTATTCAACTGGCCCTGATTGTGACTGTGATTCTCCACGAGCTGTGTTTATGTGATGCACCAATCACGATTTCTTACTCCAGACCTGACGACTGGACGCACTCATACGGTCAAAGCCGATCGAATAGGCAATGTTTATAACCTTTCCGAAACATGAAGCAGCTATGTGGTGTTGGCATTAATTGCACCAATTGGCTGAGGGTTCGCATGACATGATGAATACTTTTGTAATGACTCGGGCATCTGATTACTGCTTTGAGTGAACGTGGCTGACTGCAATCGGGACAGCGAATCAGAAAAACCATCACGATAGTCAGCAATCTGGCCAACTAACTACGAAAAAAGAAAAATGCAATGAAAGGTACTCCGCAACTCGTAGATGCAATTTGCGTACGAGCACGAGATATAAGTACACGGAAGAGGATAAAACTTCGTATTCGAAGTAAACATCAAGTGCAAATCCAGGGTTCCGAAAACATTATCGGTGTACATAAAACCGTTCAAAGCAATGTTACTATGTAAACGTAATGTGAACCATAAGTGCCACATTGGGAAGAGTAAACGGCGTAGTTAAGCCTTCACCAGTTAGAAAAGAACTAGAAACCGAGGTATCAAGGCACGACGCGCAGGGTCATTAGCCAAGCGTCTCATTATTATCGCCAGTAATAATAATAATAATAATAATAAT